>PVJA010010981.1:0-55958 GCA_004027025.1 Myocastor coypus
TCCTGCCTCCCTCCCTGCTCCCGCTCCTCTCTTTCTCCCCTTCTTTCCCCGGCCCTCCATTGCAGCTCATTCTCTCTCTGCCCTTGCCAGACTCCACCTGCCCATAACCACTCCGCTTCTCAGGCCAGTGCAAAGCGACAGAGTCCTTCGGTGACTCTTCTGCCTCCTTTATCAATGAAAAGTCGCCACACCCTCTGAAAACACCTGAGACCTCTACCACTGCTATGAGGTTGCCTACATTCTCACGCTTGGCTCTTCCTTTTCCTCCTTACTTCTCTTCCAGGACCTTAAAATGCTCCTCTAGAATCTGCATCCTCTTCAGATGCGCTGCTGGGCAGCTGAAGGCCCCTAAGCACTGCATCCAGGGGCAGGTTGTAATATTAGGAGGTAGGCTTTTAAATTTAGCTCTTTAACTGTAGTACATCAGTTGTTGCCGTCTCTCCCTGGCTTCTCATACCAGTATTACTCAGGCCCAACCTCTTATCTTCAGTCTTACTTATTTTCTTCTACTACATCCTACTGTATACCCGTAGCCGTCTTCTCACAGACTGTACGGACAAACTACAGCATTGCAAACTCTCTTAGCTCTGAATTTCCCCCAAAGTCCTCTTAATGAGAAAATAATCGTACTCCAAGACTGAGCTCCAATTCTTCTTGCTGAAATTTTCCTTAACCAGTTCAGATTAAAACCCATCCCCAGAGCCGTACCCATGAAGCTCCTCAACACACTTAAATTTAAAATTTTAGAATACCTTTACAGAGTACCCTCAAACTAATGATGATCAGATATTTCTAAATAGTCATCCTCTTATACTGTGGAAGTTTTGACAGACTGATTCAATTGTACAGCCACATCCTGAGGGATAGCTCCAGTATTTATTGGTTTGACAAATACTTGTCGGTTTGTTGAGTAAGTCTTAGCTGCCTGAGGAGGAGAAATGCCAGCTGCCTGTGGAAGCAAATGGCTTACCTGTTTCCTGAGGAGTAGGGGACTTAGAGGATAGAGGAACACTAGCTGCCTGCTAAGGAGGACCTGTAAAGGCCGATAGCTACCTGAGGAGGAACTCTAGTTGGTAAAGGAGGAACACCTCAGCTGTCTGAGGAGAAAGGACTTTGTCCACCGGCTCTGAGGAGGGTCGCAGTCTTCATGCTGAGAATACAATGAGCCAAGAGGACAGACAGGCCTCACTACCGATAGCTACTAGATAGGCGAGGTTTTTCAGGAAGTGGTGCTCAAAGCAAGCAACAGTTGGAAACAGGTCAGAATTTTCTAGGCTGAGTGTGGGGCATGGCTATGAGGGAAGACAGCAGCCTTTGAGAAGAAGAGAGGGATATTCCTGGAGCTACAGGTGAGTCAGCAGAGCAAGCGAGGGGGAAGGGGGAGAAGAGGAGAAGCTGGAGAAGTATAGAGGGATCAGGCCACACGAGCTTGAAATGCTTTGCTAAAGATGGACGGCCTGCTGCCCATAAAAATGGGAAGCATTTCAACAGAAGAGGTAGTATAATTAGTCCTTGGTTTAGACAGGAGTTATTGGCAAAAATGAAAGGTCATTCAGAGGGGGCTAGGCATGAGGAGAACTGGTCAAGAGGTCTTGGAGAAATCCAGAGCAGTGATAGTGAAAGCTGGAACTCCTCCAGTCTTCTCAGAACTGACCCTGCTCCACCTCTCATTCCATACCTGGTGTTCTTGGGTCTCACAGCACCAATTTCCTCTGGAGATAAGAAGGACACCTCCAAAGTGTCTTATCTCCCCAGTGTGCTCTATTCCTCTAAGGGAAACCACACGACAGGTAGAGGCCAAAGCAGGTCCAGCAGGTCCCAATGTTTTGGCCAGTGGATCTCTCACCTGGATGACTGGTGCATGTGGAGGGGAAGGATGAGTCCTCAGGTAGGCTCTGAAGAATGGGAAGTAGTCATATTGACTCATCAGAAGGGCCAGAGTTTGGTTGAAGTCAGAGAAAGTCCATTTGCCAGATATGTTCCAGCCTCCAAGCTGAGGAGAAGGTAGAGCATAGGATCTATGAGACTTATCCTCCTTTGCACGGAATTTTCCTTCCTCTCATAGCTTCTCTCTCCTGATTTGGATGCTCATCGCATCTATTATTCTTTACCCTCACTGGAGGTCGCGATGCTTCACAAGAAATCACCATTGCTATCTCCCTCCTACAACTTCGGAAAGCCTAGCACACAAGCCAACACGGTAAGGACAAATACCCAGCAACTTCAAGGTCACGTTAGTCCTGTGGGTTACTTCTCCTGAAAAGACGATGCCCCCATGTTTCCTCACCTCCTCAATGACTTGTTTGAGGGGAGCAGTTCCTGCTGCTTCAATGGCATCGGTGTCCATGCACGAGTTATAGAATTGGAAGGCTTTCTCATTCCCAGAGCCAGGGTGCCAGGACTCTGGAGCCTCTGCAGAGGAAATATAGCACCATAAAAGGAGCTGAGGCTGGTTCGTGGAGACAGAGAAAAGCAGGAGAAGGTAAACCTGTAGGGAAGCAAGGGAAGCGTCTCAGCAGAATGTGCAGGCAGGAGAGAGCAGGAGCCACGTCAGAGAAAACGAAAGTCCTGTAACACTTGGAATGCATGGACTTCCAAGCAGGCAAGGGGATGCAGAGGTAGCAACGAGGAAGAGAAAGACTGGACATCAGGAAGGAACAGTCACGGAATGAAAGAAAACAATAAGAAAAAAGGAAGATGTGAGCGAAGAGCGAAGAATAGAGATGGAAGTCAAGGGAGAGACGAGAGACAATAAGAGAAATTTAGGAAATCAGACGTTGAGGGACTTTGAGAGAGAAAACTCCTAAGGGAAAGTCTAGCAAGGAGAGCAAACGAAGGACTCTCCTCGTGCAAAGTCTTCCTACCACTCGATCCTAAGAGGCAAACCAATGATCCCGGAGCCATCCACCTCAAGCGTGCACCTGCTAACATCGCACACTGTCCCTTCAATCCTCCAGCCACATCCGACCTCCTGCAAAGCCTCAAGGCCTGCTCTTGGCTCTGCTCAGCAGGAGCACCTGGTTCTCCTTCTCCACACACCTTCTCTGGAACCACTGCTGACCTCCGTCTACCTCTTCCCATCTTACTCTGGCATAGCTGTCACTGCCTTAGTCCAGCAGTCACGAAGCCCTGCTCCTCCTCTTCGCCCTACTCGTACCTCTCTTCTCCCGCCTGAGTTTCCAATCATCCATCTGTACAATCTCATGTGATGGCCTGAGGTTTCAGAGGAGAAGGCAGAGGCCATTGGGAGGAAGGGGATTTGGGAAGTCGGGGGAGAAGATGGTTATGCTTATGTGGAGACACTGAAAGAGAGCATTTGGAAGCTACAGAGTGTGGACAAGGTTCAGGCTACACTGAAGAGATGGAGAGGGAAGGAGAAAAATGGAAGATGGAAATTGAAAATTCATAGAGAGTAACAACTGTGAGAATTGTGAAAAAGGAGCAATTGAATGGAGTGGAGGAATCATGGATGCATTGCAAGGAAAATGGAGCTTAGATAAAAAAAAAAAAAAATGTATGCCGAGACCAGAGAAGATGCAACAAAGGGAGATCTCTTGACTGGAAATTGATGATTGAACAGCCCCGGATAGGTCTAGAGAGTGTGGTACACACCAGTTGCTCACCAGTGATTCAGAGTGGACATTTGCCCTGATGGTGCTAGACCGGCCACCTACTTGTCCAGAGAGTATCCCCTTCTTTCTTACCCAGGAGTCTCCGCAGTAGGTTTTTATTTTCATCTTCAAGGGCAAGGAAAGAATTGGTGATATTTCCAGGTTCTCCACACACAAAGTTGAAGAAGTTGGTACAGGGAGCTATGCTGCTGTTCCCAGAGGCCGAGTAGTACTTCCGGAGATCCAAACACACAGGCGTGTCGCAGGGGGCTGTGGGTAACAGCGCAGAGCTAGAGGAACGTGAAAGGGACAGGGCTCCCCCCAGGGGCTGGCACAGGAATGGCCAGCGAGACACAAAAGTGACCAGTTGGCCCAAAGTTCTGGCTAGGTGTTTGGCCCAGGATTCAGGGAGGAACAAGTCAAAAATCCCTGGGGAAGTCAGCGGTCAGTGAGAAGCCACAGAGAGGCCAGAAGCTCAGGAGCGTGGACCTGGGACCACCAGCAAGACAGGCGGCCCAGGCTGGGGAATTCCAGAATCTCGCGTACGAGGGCCGCAGCTCGTGAAGATGTAGAACCAGAGCACAGAAGAACTGAGGAGCAGGCCCAACAGAAGGAGCACCAGCAACGCCCGCCTGGCCACGGCCCAGCCACGGCTCCACTTGGAGGAGCGCTCATCTTCCGGAGACCTCTGTAGGAGTGACCAGGAGATGAGCAACATGAGACAGAGAGGGTTGCGAGAGAGGGGGCAGGGTGGAGAGGCAGGGAGGGCGAGAGAACCAGTACATCAGAGCCAGGGCCCTCTGCCCTGAGGTACCCCCGCCCAGTCTGCCCAGACACAGCCTTGAGACCCCTCCGCACCCAGAGATGGGAAGGCTCCAGCCCGGGGTGAGGATAAAGCAAGTGAGCCCCTGGGACTGCCGGGCTGGAGGGGAGAAGCCCGGATGTGGAGGAAGCCCACTGACCTGTCGGCGGGAGGAGGGCTCCATTGCACCGGCCCCACTCTGTCCACGTGGCTGTCACGTGCTTCTGCCCCCCCAAACTGAAGCGACTAATGGGAGAGGGAGGAGAAACTGGTGCGGGTAGGGAGTACTTTAAGTCAGCCTTAGCAGACCATCCTGCACCCCCACTCCCGCACTCCTGGCCACCCCACCTCCCACCTCCCGTTGAAGTGTTTGCACCCAAGCAGTGGCTCCAGAGGAACCCCCGGGATGAACCTCACTGTCGCCAAAACCCTCCTCCCTCTTTGTTCTTCCCTGGCCTGGTCTGGCCTGGTCTGGCACCCTGTCTACGCTGGAAGCCCCTTCTCCCGCCTCCCCAGGCCCCCGCGCCCACCCCTCCCTCGGCAGCCAGCTCCACCAGTGAGGTTCCTCCGGCGCACTTGTCATGGGTCAGTCCTGCTTCTGCTCTACGTCCTCAGGCCAGGGATGTAGCAGATGGCCTCTCTTCTCCCTGGGCCCAGAGCCAAGCTCCCGGAGAAGGAGTACTTCTGTCCCCTACCACACTGTCCCCACACCGGCGCTGTTGGCTCTGGGAGGAGACTGCCTATCTGTGGGAGACACTCAGGCCTCTCCTTCCTCCTTATCTCAGCTTCTCAGGAGAGAAGTGTGAGCCATGCTCCCGGGGCCGGCAGACTTGCACTTGGCCCGCTCCCTCTACCACACTCTGACTTTGTTCACGGAGTTCCTGTGCTTCCAGAATGTCCTTCCTCTCTCTCCTTCCTTCTCTGATTGGATTCTCACGCTTTCTCCCCCTGGGAGGCCCCGCAGCTCCGGCTCCGTGTCCACTCACGCTGCTCCCAAGCACGCTTCCTGCTGCCCTAAGAGCTTCATAGCCCTGCTGGGTGCAGGCAGAGTCGTGCACAGAAACGATCATCCACCTAGGCAACCTGGACCTGGTAGTTATTGCCTCTGTGACAGTAAATAAGCCACTTAAACTCTCGGGCAGGTAAGCAATTTTGTCATCTGGAAAATGAAGGTAATATTTTCTTATGCCTGCCCCAGAGGGGCTCCAGCCTACAGCAAAGGAATAAGACTACGCAGCCTCTTTGTTCTGTGTCCTGTTTACTACCAGCCCTGATCTCCACATACCTGTAGATGGAACACTGTTCCATAGCAGTTGCAATATTTTTTCCTATCCACCTACCCCAGATGCTTTATAAATGCTCTAGGAATGAATGGAGCTTCCTGCTGCAAACTCTTTCCTTCACGCTGAGCTCACACCTGCAGCCTTGGTAAAGCAAGCGCACCTTGAAGAGCACCGTCCCACCCCAATCTCTGTGTCCTCATCCCAGATAGTGGACTGCACTGGGGTGGCCTTCATACGGGCACCTTGGCAAGATTTCCTAGAGCAGAAGCACTGTGCCGTGCCTGGGTTGCACTTCCTGGGCTGGAGGTGTGCATGGCAGGACGGCTCCACAGATGGAGAAGTGGAGAAAGCCTGTGTGTCGCCTGGGGCCACCCTGTACAGCCTCAGACGCTCATGAGGAAAGCTGGAACTTCATGCAGTAGAACATCAGGCACGGGGGCGATGGGCGCTTTGACAGATGTGTGACAGTTTGAAATGACATCTAGGGCTGAAGTGGTATTGGGGACCTGCCCAACTGAAAAATCACAGACAGTGGCTATGTCGGTGTTGCCAAAGTGAGCCAGTGAGGGCCTGGCCCAGGGTGGTGGCCAAGGGGAAGGAAGGCCTTAGAAAGGTGGCGTCACACAAGAGTCATGCCGTGGCCACCGGTTGGTGGGAAGGGCTCTAATAGCTGCACGGACGGACGCCTGCCAAGTTGTGTTTCTCAGGGCTAAGAGAACAGTGACTCTAGCCACAGACAATAATGGAGCCTTGGCTTCAGGAGAGGGTGGGGTGAGCCTGAGGGAAATGCTAGGCCCAAGAAGCTTGGACGTCTTCAGTCCACGGAGGCGCGAAGTATTCGGGCCTTCTCTTCCTCAGGCAGCCAGCCACGGACGCCAAGCGCCAGCATCTGCCTCCCTCCAGTCGTGGTCCCTCCCCTTCCTCCTCTGTCCATGAGTCCCCTGAGCCGGATGTCTCTCCCCAGGAGGCCTTTTCCTCCCAAGTGGCCTCCTGCCGGGAAAGTAACCTGATTCTTTGGCCTTCCTTGGTCTTGGTTAGCCATGAAGAATTTACCTGAAACATTTCACAAATGTCAAGACTCCACTCTCAAATGAGGATGTGTTTTGCAAGCAAACAAATCTATTGCAGAGTGGGATACATGACCAGAGTGTGAACAACACTGGGTTTCTGTGTCCTGTCTTCATACTGCCTGTTTGGGGGTGCTCCTACATACTTCCAATTTACCCGTGCCTGCTTTCAGTTTTGAATTCCATGTGTGTTTTTCCACCATTGCTCCATAATTAATGACTAGCATAAGACGCTGTGCGTACAGATGAAACCGTAAGCATTGGATAAGAAAGGCAGGTCAACCCCAGGCCACCGGGAGCAGTTACGGTGTAGGCCCTAGCGGAAAATCCCTGGTCATTCTCCGCAGTTAGCTGGTGTCCCCTCGCCTCTTAGGGTCTTCTTCCTATTCCTGGGAGCATTCACACCCTGGCTCTACTCCCCTTATCGGAAATGCCAGGCTGTGCTGATTCTGCCCTGTCGCCTGCACTCCTATCTGACTGCCTCCCTGCAGCCTCTGTTCTGAGAGCCACCTGCAGAGCACAGCTTCTCCTCTACTTCCTGTCCCAATGCAACCAGGCCCAACCTTCCAAGGCCTGCAGACTCCACGTGGGGCTCTGTGGGGAGGAGCCACGGACCCACAGGCAGGGCTTATCTTTGCCAACCCAGCTTCCTGCTCCGGTCATTCCTTTCTCCTATTTACTGTAATTTCAAACTGCCTTGCTTAGTGCATAAGGATATCAAAATATCGATAGTGATAGTAACCATAGCATCTAATTTTCCAGAGAAATTATGGCCCAGGAATGTATGATATCCTTTCTGCATGTTTTTTTTTTCCTTTGATACTCATAGCAATTGCATAAAGAAGGCAAATTATTTTTTTTTTCTATTTTACAGCTGAGAAATCTGAGGTATGTGTGGAAAGGCAGTAAGTTTACTCAGAGTTATAAAATGAATAAGTATGAGAATTAGGAATTAAGCCAGCACCTTCACAGATTCTCCCAGGCATTAAGCTTCCTACATTTAGGAGAATCTGTTTATAATCAAAATCTCGTTCCATCTAGACTTGCCTTTTCTTCTATGGTTTGGCCTCTTTTCTGTGATGGCTTTAGGAGCCACCAGTCTCAAAATCGTCAAACGTCCTATTTTATCTCATGGTGGCTCACATCACTGTCTGCCATCTGTGATGCTTGAGGCATGCGACTGAAGGGCAGGACTTTTACCTACACAAGCCAGGGGTGGTAGCACAGACCCGCAGCCTCGGCACTTGGGAGGCCGAGTCAGAGGATCACTACGAGCTTGAGACCAGCCTGTGCTACACAGCAAGCTCAAGGCCAGTCTGCAATACGTAGCGAGACCCTGTCTCAAGCAAAGCCAACGAACAACAAGCAAACAAAAACCCAAAAAGAGACATTCCACTACATAGTGTAACACCCAGCATTGCGTGTACTAAGCCCAGGGGAATCAACCTCCCAGATCACTTGATTACAGGGAGAGCAGCTAGGAAGCTCTCTACCATGAGTAATCTACCTGATTCTGAGGGGAACCGAAGCATGCTCAATAGGACAGTGCTATTAAGGACGTTGCCAAGAAGACATGGACCTCGGGGCTTGGGTGCAGGGATGCCAAAATTGCTTTTGGAAAAGAAAGTAACTAAAATACTCTGTCCCAAGAGCCCTGAGGGCATCGCAGTCAGACTCTGTGACACTGTAGTGTTTCCTCTCCTATGGACAATTTTTTAGAAAACATTTTGAAGAACACTAGTGATAGAAAAAAAAAAAAAAAGCAGTGTTAGGAACTATACAAAATTTCACTAAACAGAGTGATAGGGATTCAGTCATAGTTACTTTATTGCATAATAACTTGAACAACTAATTCAAATTAGTTGTTCAAGTTTCCAGATATAAACCTGAAACACTGGTTTAGAGGGAAAAGCAAGACAAGGGGCCAGGGAGATAGCTCAGTGGAATAAGTGCTTGCCTGGTAAGCACAAGGTCCTGAGTTCAATCCCTGGTACCAGAAAATAAAAGAAAAAAAGGAAAGGAAGCAAGGCAGGAAGGAAGGAAGGAAAGAAGGAAGGAGCCAGGTGTGGTGGCACACGCCTGTAATCCCAGCACTTGGGAGGCTGAGGCAGGAGGACTGGTGTGAGTTCGAGACCAGCCTGGGCTACAAAAGTGAGCTCAAGGCCAGCCTCAACTGCATAGCAAGACCCTGTCTCAAAAAGACCAAAAAAAAAAAAAAAAAAAAGAAGACAAAACAATAATTAAGAAGTTCAAAAGAAAAATATATGAATAAGAATTTAAAAAAAAACTTAAGCATTAAGTGTTGTTTTCAAGGGATCAGCAGAAATCGGCAGCGCAATTACCCAAACGGCCCTGCATATATACCTAGCTATATCTTTGTCCCTTCCTTCACCAGTCCTTCTCCTCCTCCCAGTTTTCCCTTCCCTCTGCACAATCTTTCCCCCTCACAATATCTCCTGTGCCTTTCCAGTCTTTATCACTCTCTCAGGGTCTCGCATGGGCCAAGCGCATGTTAGCTTTTATGCAGAAAATGAAAACTTACAATGCCCTAGTGACTTCAGTAGTCACCTCTGGCTCTGCGCTGTCCTTCTCTCCAGCCTCCTGCTGTGACTGTGACAGACTTAGACATGGGTCCACGCCAGAGCCATGGGCTTCAATCTACAGTCTAGAGCTGTCCCTGTCCTGAAGACTCAGGTAAAATCCTATTATCCATCATGAGACCCACAGGTCTCTCTAGTTTCTTTAGAAATTTTAAAAACCGATCTTGTTTTAATAGCAAATACAGGGGCTAAGGAGATAGCTCAGTGGAATAAGCGCTTGCCTGGCAAGCACAGGGTCCTGAGTTCAACCCTTGTTACCACAAAAACAAACAAACAAACAAACAAAAAATTATTTAGATTTCTTGTACATAGTATGTTTTTAAAAATATATACATATCATGAAATGGCTAACTCAGGGTAACTAATTGATGTTACATCTAAATTTTTTACAATTTTCCTCTCTCCTCTGGTAACAACTGTCTTCCATTCCACGTTTATGACTTTGCAATCCACATGTGAGACCATACAGTGTTTGTTTTCTCGTGCCTGGTTTATTTCACTTAATACAATATCTTGAAGACTCACTCGTGCCGTCCCCAGTCACAGGCTGTTTCTGTTTTAAAAGAGTCACTAGCAGCGCTCCATTGTGTCAGTGCCAGATTTCCTATGACGTTTCATCCATTCATGGACTCCTAAGAGATTCCCTGTCCTGGCCACTGTGAATAGTGCTGTAGTGCACTTGGGAGTGGAGGTGGTCCTCAAGCGCCCATTGCTGTCTGGTCCACTGCTGTTGGCATTGCTAGGAGGGACCCAGTTCACAAATATGGAAAGATTAACTATCATTAATGATCGACAGGGTCAGAACAAAATATAGGCTATATATATATATATATATATATATATATATATATATATATATATGTTTGCATTTGAATTATATATATATATATATATATATATATATATCCATTTTAAAATATGACAAGTGACAAGTTAGGTGGGCTGGCGGTAGTATGTGCAGTACTTGTGTGTGGCTCATTGTTCCCCTGTAGAGTCAGCCCTCAACTGCTATGTGGGCTTAAGTAAAGAATGGTGAAATAACCATGGTTCTTGACAAAAACTCTCAGCAGTTTCTGGCCTCCTGCATGTCTGAAGAGCCACAATGCCTGATCCAATTCCTTGACCCTGAGGTCTGCCAGTGTCTGTTAGCTGCCCTGTGAGTTTGTTGGTACAAAACAGGAGCTTTATGTTAAAAAAAAATGACAATAGGGTCTGGAGAGATAGCTTGGCAGAATAAGTGCATAGCAAGCGCAAGGTCCTGTATTCAATCCCCAGTACAAAAAAAAAAAAAAAAAAAAAAAAAAAAAAAAAAAAAAAAAAAAAAAAAAAAAAAAAAAAAAAAAAAAAAAGAAAACAACTGACTGTAGACTTACTCAAAAGCCATAACAACTGGAATGTTCATAATTGTTTTTCAAAAGTAAAGTCTTCTAATTGTTCCACAAGGCAGAAATAGTTAAACTGTGAATCTAAACATTTCCATTCAGTTAAATATGCATAAATGAACATCAAGTATACGTGAAATGGACAGTCAAAAGTGGAGTTCTGATTGCCAGGAAGAGCAGGAGGGGAGCATGGGGATTTGGTACTTAGTGGGGCAGCAATTCAGTTTGGAAAAATGTCTGCGATGGATTAGAGCAATGGTTGTACAACACTAGGAATATAATTAATGCCACTGAATTTTCGACTTAAAACTTAAAATGCCTGGCAAGTGCAAAGTCCTGAATGCAACCCCTGGTTCCAAAAAAAAAAAAATTGTGAATTTTAAGTTACATATATTGTACCAAATCTAAACTTTAAAATAATTTTTAATGAAACAGAATTATATAACATCGCCAACCTCAGAGACTCTTTCCCTCTCTTTCTTCTTCTTTCCCCTCGCCCAAATTCCGTTCTTTAACTCTCTCTAAACACAGAAACATACACACACACACACACACACACACACACACACACACACACACCACATATTTGAAAAATCATATCCTAGTCTATGACCTTCTGTGTCTTTTTTACTGTATATATTTTACCATTTTCTGGACTCGCTGAGAATTCCTGGTGTTCTCTCTGACTGCCCTCTTCGCTTCTCTGGTGAACACCTTCCCTGGGTTGTAACCTCCTCCACACCTCTGCCAGTCTCTGCCATCCTTTACCTGGTACAACATAGAAACACTCAGTCAATAGGTTCAGCGGATCCCTCAGCTACAAGTGGTGTGCTCTAGATCGGGACAGCCCCCAGTTTGTTTAAATGTGATGTCTAGTTCTTTACGCCCTTGTGAGCTCATGGAAAAATCTTTCTCGATTCTCAGTTTTCTCGACCTATAAAACAACTGCACTTTCTTTGACAAGATTGATGTAAGGACCACATAAAGTGAAGTGTGTTCTGTCTATCACCCTGCAGATGATGAGAAAACAACTAATGATGCCTGACATCACTTGTGTGTGCTTAGTTGATGCTGTTTCAGAGTTCCTGAGATCGGCCCTGTAGTATCAGATTATTCATGCAGTGAGGGTCAGAGATGGTGAACTTACCTGCCTCGTCTACTCCAGGTTTGTCCCACATCTCAGTGGAATACAGGCAGAGGCCAAGAAGCCCCTGAGAGGTTGAAGACAAAGGAGAAGTTGGGCTTCTTTTCAAAGAGCTTTGACATACTGTAGCTTTTCTTCCCTTAATCTTATTTACCTCTCAGTTCCTGCTGAATAGTTAAGTTCAAGAAATTAATGTGGATCATGCCACAGATTTAAAAAAAAAAAAAAAAAAAAGAGTGCATAAATCATTTCTGAAAACTGTGAAGCTGTGACTTTCAGGTAGTCTCACTTATTTATTTATTTATTTATTTATTTATTTATTTATTTATTTATTTGTCTTTTTGAGACAGGGTCTTGCTATGCAGTTGAGGCTGGCCTTGAGCTCACTTTTGTAGCCCAGGCTGGTCTTGAACTCGCACCAATCCTCCTGCCTCAGCCTCCTGAGTGCTGGGATTACAGGCGTGAGCCACCATGCCCGGCTAGGTGGTCTCACTTATGTAGTACAGCAAGGATCCCACATGAGATGAGCACTTTCCAGGTCTGGGGGAGTGGTCCTTGTCGGACAGCCAGCGATGACCCGCACTAAAACTCATATGCTGAGGTTCTTTCATGGGAGAAAGACTGCTCTACATGAAGAGGCTGGACATACACTCTTGGTTGAAAAGGAGAAGAAGCTTATGAACAGCAAGGCAAGGAAACATGATCCGGTTGAGCAGGCTTCTGTCACATGTTGCTGGGAAGATTCACTCTGCGCACCCCCAGAAATATGAAACACCAGACAGCATTCTTGTTCTGTGGGGTCCAGGATTAGATTAAAAATAGAATCTCTCCCACCCCATACTTATTTTTTCAAAGCTCTAATTTAGAAGGAACCAAAAAAGGTGTTTCAAGTTAGAAGGGAGGTAATGAAAACAGAAGATACTGATCAGAACTTCTGTTTTCTACTTCACAAGTCTGCAAGTCTAAGACAAGTGCAAGCTGGAAAAGGAGATTTTTTTTTTTTTGTAGTCAGCTAAGCCTACCCTGTGGGAGGGGCTGGCATGGTATGGGGTGCCAAGGATCGAACCACAGTCTCTGTGCTTTGCCTAAGCTTGTCTAAGCAGTGGCTTGAGATCACTGAGCTAACTGGCTGGCCCCAGGAAAGAAATTTTGCAAGACAGTAATCCAGAGTTTTGTTGGTAGATTAGGCTGCTGTTTAAAATTAACCATAAATGATGAGGAAAAGAATAAATGAAAGAAGGGAAAAACATATCTGGGCAGAGTGTTTTGAATAATTATATTGTCAATTTCTGCTGGTCTTTTGAAAGGAGCAGTTAATGCTTAATTTTTTATGCTGATTTTTTTCCTCTTTTAATTTCTTTGTGATGTTTTTTTCTTGAAGTGAATCTTGCACATTTATATCTGGCAGTCTGAACTAACCTGAAGATAACGTCATGTAATACAGCAACCATGATTGGATTCCCATAACTTCGTGTAGTGAAATCTTGCGTCGTTTCTAATGCTTTGCCTTCCACCACTATTTTGTATTCCTTAAAAATAATAAAAGAATAAAAATTATAAAATTACCTGTAAGGTGCTGCAGGATGCCTTTTTACACAGAACACCTGGAAAAACTGCTACTCTTGCCTAAAGTTTTACCCAGAGGTGATAAGCAAGCTGATAAAGCAGGTTTAGCAGGAATAGCTGTGAGAAAGAACAAAGCCAGTTCTGTATGCACCCTGCTGAGTAGAACGCCCTTAAGAAACCAGTCACATGACTTAGGGAAGCAAGGACACAGAGCTTCATTCCTTTGTTCCGTGTGTGAAAGATGAGAGAATTGTGCGCAAGCATTATGTCAGTTACATCTCTTAGTACAAATACCATAAAACGTTTAACACTGCTTGAGTTTGGTTAAGGTTCAGTAGGCATTACTGAGCACAGTCATTTCTGCCTTTTGAACAACAGGCAACAAAGAATGGTTCAAACTCTGCAGTCTCTCCCTATAAAGGCCTTAAAGAACACAAGCAAAATGATGGAAGAGTTGCATAGATCATCCATTCTTATTGGTCTACCCTAGATCCCAAGTAGCACCTCTCTCCAAAGACAGAATTCAGGATGCATCGTGTCTTCAGTCTGTGGATTCCCAGTTTCAGTGCAGTTGGAGCATGTTGTTTTATGTGTTTGGATTTGCATAACAGGCCAGCTCAGAGCAGCCCAGTCCAGGATAGGCCTCACATTAATGGTTGGCTGGTTCTGATGGGCGCAGGTGCCTGGGACTTCCTCCAGTACAGCCCCTATAGCAAGCTCGCTGGGCTAGTTTCCATGGCAACTAGATCCCAAGTGAATAAGAATGGAAATTGCCAGGCTTTGGAGAGCCTGGGCTTGGAAGACTTGGGAGTCGTACAATGTTAAGACTTCCATCGTCTATCCCTGGGTGCAACAAGTCTTAAAACTATCTGACATGAAAGGAGTTGAGAAATAAAGTCCACTTGAGGGAAGGAGCTGTAAACAAGGATGTAGTTGTGTTTATTCACATTCAGTATACCAAAATATAAAAGACAACAGTCCTCGGACATCATGTACTTGATTTTTCTGCCTTATGCTTCTCATACACTCTAGCTGATTTTTTTTTTTCTTTTGTCTTTTTTGAGACAGGGTCTCACTATGCAGTTCAGGCTGGACTTGAGCTCACTTTTGTAGCCCAGGCTGGTCTCAAACTCTCACCGATCCTCCTGCTTCAGCCTCCTGAGTGCTGGGATTACAGGTGTGTGCCACCACGCCCAGCTATCTAGCTGAATAATTTTAACTAATTTTTATTTCAACAAAATCTAGCACTGAATGTTTATTTTCTTAGAAGTGCCCACAGTTTTCAGGCCAGAGCACCAGCCTCAAATTATAACTGATTCTCTGTCTTCCTTATGGATAGATAGTTCTAGGTGGCACAAAGAACAATGGACAGGATTGCCCTGACTCCTGAAAGTTCTACCTAAAGGATATAAGCAGTGCGTCGTAGTGGCTACCGGGATCTTCCTTAAGACATATTTGGCATTTCTCCTAGCCTCTGCACTGCGTGGTGTTTATTTGGATTGTTTGGTATATTTCTTTTGTTGGTGGCTTTGAATCCTTTCATTCTACTGCCTGGAGGTATCCAGGGATGATATAAAAGAAGGAGCTGTTGGAAAAAGAACAGGCCAGTGAGCTGGGAGTGCTGTAGGAACAATTGAACCAGCAGCAGCCAGGAGCTCGGGAGAACGGATGGTATTGGTGCTAGGGGACCTCGAGGAGTCATTGCTGAAGTCTGATGTTCTGATTATAGGGAACTTGTTTTATTTATAGGGTGGTAGATGGAAGTTATGAGAACAAGGCACGCTTTTACCAATGGTGATGGTACGGGGGTATCTTGTGCACAGGTGAACATAGCAAAGGTGCTTTTAGCATGCTCATGGACAGTTCGGTTTGAGGAAAAATCATATAATTTAGCTGCATTCCCTGGCAGAGCATGGAGCAATGGCAGCTTTATTCAACCACATAGCTGCAGGCAGCTCAGGATTTCTGCTTCAGAAGGCAGCCAGCTTCTGCAGGCCTACGGGCCTCTTGGAGGAGAGCAGCCATGCCTGGATTGCCTCTTTTTTGTTGTTGTGTTTTTGAGACAGGGTCTCGCTATGCAGTTCAGGCCTGCCTTGAGCTCACTTTTGCAGCCCAGGCTGGTCTCAAACTTGTACTGATCCTCCTGCCTCAGCCTCCCAAGTGCTGGGATTACAGGCATGCGCCATCACTCCTGGCTTCCAATTGCCTCTAGACTGACTTTTACATGTGAAAAACTATTCGTTAAATTAGGCTACTGTAGCTTCTTTTGGAGAGCTTACTCTGGTCCTGCCAATAGACAGACACTACTGCCAGATACAGCTGAGATTTGCACCGTGTCTCCCTCAGTGCTGGAGGACCTTTGGAGCTGGTGATGATACAGACAGCCCACTGCCGACATGCAGGCCGTGGGTTTGCTACCACTGGCCTACTCACTCAGGGCCATTAGGTTTAAATAGGCACATTGTGAACTCAGCAATTCTGTCACTAAGGTGGATTAAAATGTATGCATTTTTTATAGTGCTGGCCACATGGGAACCGTGTAGCCCAATTTTAAAAAGAGCAAATTGGCACTGTAAAGATAGCTCAGTAGTCTAAGTACTTGCCTGGCAAGTGCAAGGACTCGTGGGCACTGTGCCACCATGAAACCAGGCATGGTGGCACATGCCTGTAATCCCAATACTGGGGAGTCTGAGACAGGAGAATCACTATGAGTCTGAACTGTGTAGTAAGACCTTCTATCAAATAAACGAAAAAGGGCAATTTGATTTATAGTGAAATGAAGTTACTATATGACTTACTGCTTTTGATACCTAGATGTGTTTTTTTTTTTATTTTGAAACTTCCTTTAAGATTTGTGACCATGAAGAATTTATAAAATACCATTAAATTCTATTTGCTCTACAATGACAAATCTATTTTCAAATAAGGCATACATTCCATAGTAGAGTATCCATTTTAATATTTGCTGTAAGATTTGGATAAAACACAAAATATCCTTGTAATAAAACTGACAGTGTAGCTTAAACCGCTTATAGGATTTCAGAAATGTCTCCTGAAAATAATGGCAACAGTCACGAATGAGACAGAGCTAGGAAGGAACATCACGCCAAGAGGCAATATGGCTTCCTCCACATCAAATTGCCGCCGACTAATGACAGTGACGTATGACACAGCAGAAAGCAGTGTATGCTCTTCAGAAGGATTGGCAAGAGATGACAGTTTATAAAGGAGCCTCTCAATCATCTTCACTTGTGCTTCCATGGCTCTTGCTTTGTACTTAGTAGTAGTTCCCACCACATCACCACTGTTTCCTCTTGCTTCCAGATATCTGGGCTCTGACTGAGCGCTGTACTGCTTGCCCTATGGCACTGTACAGGAAGCACACAGTGACACCACAGGGTCAGTGTCAGGGTTATGTGAGCTACTTCTGCAATCTGCTGACATCTACGAATGTCTGTAATAGGAAGTCCATTCATATCTATGAAAATTTGAAACTTAAATGTTAATAAGGGCCCGGTGGGATGGCTCAGTGACCTAAAGCGCCTGCTTAGGAAAGCTTGGGCGGCTTCACGGACCGCGGTTCGATCCCCGGCACCACATGCTGTGCCAGCCCTGCCCTCAGGGCAGGTTGAGCCTGCCATAAAAATGAGTGAATAAACAAACAAAGGTTCTGAAACAAGAAAATAATAATAATAATAATAAATAAAATAAAATAAATAATCTTTAAAAAATGTTAATAAGCCAGGGACTGAGTATACCAATGAGAAGGACAAAGCCTGTCTCCAGCCATAGTGGACATTAGAGGCTGGGAGCAGAGCAGGACCAAGATTTTCCCAGCGATTCCAGTGGAATAGCAATAGGGTCCAAAAAATGAAGGTGTCCAAGTTTTAATGAAAAGAAAACAAAACAATCAATAGATACAAATATATCGATAACAGAAATATTGCAATTATCTGACAAAGATTGGAAGGCAGCTATGATAAAATTTCTTAAATAAACCATGATGGACAAACAAATAAATTAAAAAGAAAACCTAAGAAAGAAATAAAAAAGAATAGAAAGAAGAAGCAAATCAATATTTTAGACATCAAAAAGTATAGGAACAAAACTCAAAAATAAATAATAACCCAAATGAAATTTCAGTAGATTGAATCAACAAGAAAGAGAAAAAAAATGCAATGTGCTAGAAGATAATATAATAGATATTACTCAGAACAACAGAGAGAAGATGCACTTTGAAAAGTTGTACAGAGCCTCAGGGACTGTGGGATTGTAATAAAAATGCAACTTGAAAAATAATGATAGATACTCATGAAAATTGACCCAAGATATACAGCTCTAGGGTGGAAGAGCTGGGTAAACCCTGAAACGTTAAAACTGAAAATATCCATACTGAGTCAGAGGAGACTTCTGAAAACTAGACCCAAAGGAAGATTTTAAAAGCAATAAAGAGAAACTACATCTAAGAGGGAAATGTAATTCAGGTGACTGGACTTCTTATCAGAAACCCTGAAGGGTAGAAAACAGCTGCATGATACTTTTCTAGTACGGAAAGAAAATAACTCTCACCTGGATTTCTCTATGCAGAAAAAAAAAATATGCTTCAGGAATGAAGGACAAGTTGGGAATCTCAGATAAAAGAAAGCTGACAGCACTTGTCAGTAGAACTGCTGTACATGACTGGCTAAGGAAAGCTCTCCCATCAGAAATGATGAAAGAAAGGCCAGTGAGATAGCTCAGTGGACTGAGTGCCTGCTTAGGCAAGCATAGGGACTGGGGTTCGATCCCTGGCACCACATGTCATGCTGACCCTGCCCCCAGGCACACTGAGCCGGCCAGAGACTGAGCATAGTGGTGCATGTCTGTAATCCCAGCACTGGGGAGCCTGTAAACAAAAGGATTACTGTGAGTCCAAGCTGTGTAGTGAGACCCTGTACCAAATACATCAAAACTAAAAATTAGTAAGAAAGAAATGAAGGAAAGCAGAGGTGAGAAGTGAACACAGCACCTCCTTCTAGACAGAGAAGCCACATCATCCCTGAGTCATAAAAGCCTGATTTAGAAAAAGTAAAATTTAACTTCACCACTGACCTTGACCCTTGACCAGATGACTCCATGTCAGAAAAAGAGAAACTTTGCCTAGAGAAACAGAACTTAACCCAGCACCCTTCCCTGCTGTGTCTTTTCCTGTCCAGTCATTCTTGCCCACATCTCCTAAACCCCAAGAATTGGGTACAATCTCTTGTGTACCTGGTTGAGGCCCAGCCCCTGGACTTGGGGTGCATGTGTAGGGTGCTGAAGGTAACAAGCCTTCCATTGTCCATGTCCTGCAGCTGACTGTCCCCTTGGCCCCATGACAGGTCTTCTCTGGCATAAGAGAAACTTGAACGTCCAAAATGACAGAGCACAGCAAAAATGAACTGAACACAAGGCTACAATTTTTTTTTGAGTGTGTGAAATCATGCTTGATAGAGGAAGCATAAGCGTTGACAGGACTGACATGAATCTAAATATTTGCATAGAAAAGTTAAGACCATTATAAATATAGGAGGTAATAGAGTAGCTGTCATTAGTTGTATTTATATTGCACAATATTACAGAGATCACTAAAATCTATACCAACAGATATACCTATAGATAAATGAAAATAGGATTTTTAAAATGTTAAATTGCCCTCACAGTGAGCTGGGAAATAAAGCAGAAAAATGGAGCAGAGAATAAAACTAAGCAAGAAATGAAATATTGATGTATCGGTAGTCACATTTAATATAAGTGATCCAATAAGCTCTGTGAAAAACAGAGGTCAGTATAATGCACTTTAATTTCTTCTGTCCGTCCATAAGAAATTGGTTTCAGCGCCAGCAGGATGGCTCAGTAGTCTAAAGTGCCTGTTTAGGCAAGGTTAGACAACTGCAGGGACCACAGTTTGATCCCTGGCATCACATGTTGTGCCAGCCCCAGCCCCAGGGCCAGCCATAATATATATATTAAAAAAAAGAATTTTGTTTCAAATATAATGATGGCAGCATGAAAGTACAAGGCTGGAAAATATATATTTATACACATATTAATGAAAAGAAAGCAAGAGTGGTCTTGTTAGTATCTGATAAAATAGATTTAAGAGAAAAAATCTATTAGAAACAAAAATTCATACTGTATAATGATAAATCCATCCACCAAACAGTTACAGCAGTCCTAAAAATGTACACAGCCAAACAGAGTTGAAAAGGATGCGGAGCGAAACCGACAGAGCCAGAAGAGAAAAAGACAAGCATACAAGGGTAGTTGGAGACCTTAATAACTTTTCTTCAAAAATTATAGCTTCACTACACAGCATATCAACAAGGCTATACAACTGGCGAATAAGTCTTAACATTATTCAGGAAGCATGTCGCCTGATCAGCAGAAACTAAGATATACTTTCCAATAAGTATTGAGCAGAACAAACACGCAGGAGCAAACATAGGTCACCTTAGGTCACGTAAGAGGGAAATTGAAGCCTAGTGTTAGCTCACACTTTTTAGCACTTGTAAGCCTAAAATTAAGAATTTAAGGGCCTGGTAGAATGGCTCAGTGGTCTAAAGCACCTGCTTAGGAAAGCTTAGGCGGCTTCAGGGACCATGGTTTGATCCCCGGCACCACATGCTTCACCAAATGCAGAGAAACCAGATCACTCATACATCGTTAGTGGGAATGTCAAATGCTATTGGTTAGAGATAGAAAACTCTTACTCACACAAGACCTGCACACAAATGTGTCTAGACCTTTATTTACAATAGACGTATAAGTAACAACTGAAGTGTTCTTCAGTGAACAAATGATTGCCACAAGCTCTAGAAATTTATGCTATGGAGTATTGTTCAGCAATACAAATTAATGAATTATTAATGTACAAAAAAAGTTGCATGAGGGACTGAGGAGATACCTCAGTGATCTAAGTACCTTCCTGACAATGGCAAAGACCTGGGTTCAAACCCTGGCGCCACATACCGTGTCAGCCCCACCTTAGGTGGACCAAGGCAGCCACCAAGACCAGGCATGGTGGTGCATTTCTGTAATCCCAGTGCTGGGGAGATTGAGACAGGAGGATCACTATGAGTCAGAGCTGCACAGCAAGACCCTGTACCAAATAAATAAATAAATAAATAAATAAATAAATAAATAAATAATTTATAAAGAAAAGGTTGGATGAGGGCTGATAACACAACTCAGTGGCCTAAGTGTCTGCTTGGCAAGAGCAAGGTCCCCAGTTGGATCCCTGATACCAAAGAATAAATAAAATAGGTGAATCTCCCGAGAGTCTTGCTTGGGGGGGGCTATCTCAATAAATGACATATTATGTGATTCAATTTATATAATAAATTATAGAAATGAACAATAAATTAATGGCTGCCAGGGAACCACTATGGATGGAGGGCATTGGGTTGGGTATAAGTGCAGTTGGTCTATGAAAGTGCCACTTGCAAGCACTTCAGGTGATGTCCTTTCTGTACTTTGATTGTGTCAAGGTCAATATCTTGATGGTGTAGTTGTACTATAGTTTTGCAAGACATTACCGCTGACAGAAATTATTAAGAGGTATGTAGTCTATCTGTATTGTTCCTTACAACTGCCGGAGAACCTCCAAGTATGTCTCAAATTTGACACCTCATGAACAAATGGTTTTCAATTTGAAAGATCCCATGGAATGGACCAGAGAATTCCTTGGCCTGAACTTTATAGAAAATAGATTCTATCCTGGAAAGTTTATTGAGAAAGAAAACCTATTGCCCAGTGTTCGGAGGTTCATATATGGGAAAGGTAGACAGACAAAATGGGTCTACATAGCAAAGAGCTAGGAGCTCACCATACCCCTGGAAAGGTGCCCTGGAAACCCTTAGTGATGCCACCACTGGCCAGACACCGAGGCTTCCTGTGGAGCTGCTGCAAAGCAGTCAACGGCATAGTTAGCACTCAATATTCTTCCTCTGAATTTTCACTTTGTATTTCAAGCCGAGGCCGATGGCCTGACCGGAAAAGCCCAGGTAAGAGCCTCTGCTCAGTTGCAAAGGATCCTGGGAGAGCAAGGTCTGGTGTCTACTGTTGCAGAAGTAAGATGTATACACTGGAACTTCTCTAAACAGGGGAGGATGTTCAAACAGCAACTCCATGAGTAACAGAGTGCAATGCTTTGTATATAAAAGATTACTGGCTTTTTGAAGATCTAGAAAATATTTTTATAGTCTGGCAAATAAGATGATAGTGGAAAGTAGCTTGTTTCTTTGACAGTTCATCTATTTTCCCCTGCAGATCTTGTCATTATTTATCTCGATATTAATACACTGTATTTTGAAAAAAAAAAAGGTCACACATTTCAGTTCTCTTTCCAATCTTGAATAAACCTGCCTAGCGTTTCTTTGCTTCATCTTTTTCCTTTGCTGTGTTCTCTTTAGTTTTTATTTTATATTTTCTTTTCTTTTTTTATGATAAAATATAGGTCTATTACTAGAGAAGCCTTGAAAAATCACCAAAATACAAGAGACAAAAATCATTGGAAACGATTTTTCAAAACCATTGAAACACAGACCCTCGCGGTATGCATAATGGATTTCCTTGGGTTCACTCTGCTATCACCTTCTTGTGAGGTACAAGATGCACATTAGATGAGATTCTCTGTACCCATAAGTGGGTAGACCTCAGTTATCCTAAGCCAGCCAGAGGGATCTGTTCCCCTGGATAATGTGATTGATTCTGTACTATTAGTTCATGTACAGTCACATGTAGCCAATCAGTTCTGGCAGCCTTAAACATGGTCACTGGCTCAGAAGTAAGCACATGACCTGCATTGATCCACTTTTAAAGAAAGTCAAGACTTAACATTGTTGAAACAGAAAAGTAGCTCCTTTTCCCCCACTGCCACCCAGGTCTGCCTAGTAACAAGGGAAAGCCTTCAGCCCTGGAGCTGCTAAAATCCGACCTGAAAGTATACTGTATTCATGGGTGGGAAAAAATAAAGAAGAACAAAGCATAGATTCTTCCCATCCTGTGTCCCTCAGACTAGATTGTCAAGCGTCTAGGTTCAGTGGATCTCACGACTTCATTGAACAAGATAAGATTTGCCCAGACTCATCACTGCACAAAAGAAAATGCCTATTTTGTGTTTAGACATATTTGTGTGGTTGACTAGAGGAAATTTTCCTTAAAGGACTAGAATTCACCCAAGCAAATCCTATTTTGAAGTGAAAATTTACTTTGCTCTCCAGTCTGTCTCCATTTTTTTTAAAGCCTATGGTCCATAAATATAGACTCAGCAGATGTAGCTTGGTTTTAGTACAACAGTCAGAGCTCCGATTCCAATGCTGTGTTGAAATGTAAGAGTGTTGTTGGGATTGTACTATTTATATTCAAAAGTCTGCTGGGGTGCTTGAATCTGAGATGCCTAACTACTTTTGATAAGGGCCAGAAACACTTCAGTTGAATTCCCTCCTCCTAGATGACCCAGAAGCTATTTGTCCATGGGTGTCTGAAGCTACAGGCTGGGCATCCTACCCAGGTCACTATACGGGGCTGGCTGAAGCCCATGATGTGTCTCCCATGGCTGAACCAGAGAACCTCCAGTGTCCTTGAGGTCTTGCGGGTTCTTGTCATGATCGCACGGCGTCTCTCCCAACACTTGCACACACACTGTGCAGGCAGAGTGGAAAAGCCAAGCACTGGCTCTTTAGCCCTTGCTTGTACTTGAGACGTTCCTCTGTGTGCAGAGGGGGATGCAAGCTAACATACTGTAGCTTTACCTTGTGATTCACTCAACACAATGAAGGCCCCACTTGAGATGTTTTCCCACCAAGACAGGAAGGTACTTCTCATCCTCACACAGCAGAGGACGGGTGCTCCTGCAGGGCCTCGGGTGCATTTCAAGGTCTCAGGTCTCAGCTTCTCTAAGCCCTATCTGGGACTCCAATCCCCAGCATGAGCTGAAAGGACTGAGCGTGCTGTAGGAGGCTTGCCTCTGTTCATGACTACTGTGCCCTCACGCAGCTGCAGGTGATGCACTGTACTCCTCAGGCTTTGCAGCAACCTCCTGCCCAGGTTTCTAAATAAAGAAACTCCCTGAGAGCAGAGCAGGGTGAGGCTGTGCGTCAGGATCTAGGCAGAGGTGTCCCATAAATAGCTACAGCAGTCAGTCCATGACGTCCTGGTCCACATGACAGCTAAGAGGAATAAAGGAGTGGGCAAGGGGATGGAGAGGGGGAGGGCTTGAACAGGAGTGCAGAGCTCAGCCGTGGGGGCGGTCACAGGATGTTTGTAAAGAACTGTGCAGGATCTGCGGAGGCAGCACTAAATGGGGACCGTGAGACTGGCTAAGAGGACATTGGAACCGTTGCAACATCAAGCCAAGAAATGATGAAGAGATCGGTTAAAGTGATAGCTTTCCAAAAGGCAGCTGGAACACGCACACACACACACACACACACACACACACGTGTGTGTGTGTGTGTATCAGCAAAGCTGTAGCAGCAATAGGGCTCATAAATAGATTCAGGGGGTCTGAGGTAGCGCTATGGCAATGAGAATAATACTGGGGTTTGACGCCTAGGCGGAACATGAATTTTGGTGTGGTTTTCTAAGGAACAGAAATTGAGAAGGCAGTCGGCCATGCGAGAAGCTTTGTGGAGAGATTGATTTTGTTGTTCAGATTGAGATTTGGGACTGCTTATGAGACACTGAAACAGAAATGTTCAGAAGGAAACTGGCTCAGCTAACTTTTGTTTGTTTGTCTGTTTTTGTGTTGCCAGGGATTGAACTCAGGACCCTGTGCTTGCCAGGGAAGCACTTATTCCACTGAGCTATCTCCCTGGCCCTTCCGTAGGAAATAGAATACAACATCTGGAGCTCAAGAAAAGGTAGAGGCAAGAGATGACCACTTGCAAGTTGGAGCGCGAGCGCTATGAGGCCAGTAAGGTGAGGCCGGAAGCTGGGCTTCGTCAGCGTTCCTTAGATCAAGCAAAGAAATCAGCCAAGAAAATCCATTTGGAAATCATCCCGGTGGTTGTGTGTGCGCACACACGTGCGCTGCTGCTTTACATCACAGGTGTCCCATGTCCCATGGCCATAGCGATGTCCTTCTGTGCTGAATTATTCTATGTTTTCAAAGTTATATCTATCAGAGGTTTATCAATTTTCTCCTTTATCAAAATCCAGGTCTTTTGTGTATATTTATATCATTTGTTTTATGCGAGCATGTTATTTTTCTATTTTGTGTTAGATTTATGTAATGTTCTGTTCTACAAGTTTGTGTTAGATTTTTTGTTATTAATAGTTATTTTCTCCCTCTTCGTAAGACCTTTAAATGAGTACATTTTCTTCTAAACACAGCTTTGGCCTCATTCCATCACATTTTGAGATGCAGAGATATCACTCGTTATTGCTTTAAATTAGATTTTTATTTCATTCTTAATTTCTTTCCTAAGCCAATTTTTACTTATAAGAGTACCTTTTCATATTTCAGGAAATTAAACCACCTGTTAATATTTTCACTATCTACTTCTTCTTCAAATGTGTATGGTTAAAGTATCTGGTGGGCGGAATTTCTGCTAATAGGAAATAGATGTATGATATTTTAATAACACTTTCATAACCTGTTTAGGATGTGTGTGTGTGTGTGCGTGTGTGTGTGTGTGTGTGTGTGTATGTGTGTGTGTGATAGCATACATAGAATTTTTTCATCTTTCTCAACTAATTTCACAACCATTTATTAAAACTATTTGAGCTGTGGAGGTTTCCTAGTCTTTAACATTTTCATTGTCTTAATTACTCTTCTCTCGTTGCTGGGACAAACACCACCACCCAAAATGAAGGAAGGAAAAGTTTATTTTGCACACAGTTACTGGAGGTTTCGGTCCATGCTCGGCTGTGTCCAAGGCTGATTGGCACGTGCCAGAGAGCGTCAGTTCATGGTGGCAGAACAGCAATAATGGCAACATGCCAACAGCAGCAACAGAGAGAGAGAGAGTCTGTCTCTCTGTCTCTCTTATATTGCATTCAGGCCCTCTGCCCTAATTTGAGTGTAGCACTCACACCCATAATCCCAGCAGTACGAAGACCTATAGTGCCAGTAGATCACCCATAATCTCAGTGGATCATGAGTTCATCCTCAAACTCTAGAAGTCCCTGCCCCACGATTGCATGATGCTTTGGGGGGGGGGGACAACTAGACATAAACCGTAATATTCATTAGCTAATGACATCATCTTAAAGCTCTAATGACTGCCTTTTCCACTCCTGAGAACCACACCATTCTTTGGGGGTAATCCTGACCAGCCAGAACTCCATCAGTAGCCTTCTTACTACAATCCAAGGAGTCGTGATGGTTTTTGGTGCTTCCAGTGGAGTACTGAGTTGGATCCTTGAACTTTCGCAGTTGCTGCTTTCTTATCATGCATCTAGGTCAACTCTTGCTATGCAACCTCTGCCTCTGTGTCTAGTTGAATCTCTCCAGGACTGAGTCCAGCTTCACTCGGACCACTGCTGTTTCCTGTGGAGCTGGGCTCTGCTCTCTGTACCCTCTGCAGGTGGAAGAGCTGGGTCAGCGACAACTATGCATTTCTAGTTACTACCTAGTGGTGATGTTCCTGTGTTTGACACTCTATGCCATTTGGGAGATTTTCAGAATGTTGGGTTGTGCCAGGAGAGAAATCCACTCTTGGCACTGGAGTGGGGCATCATTATGTGGCTGGGGCTACTTCTCACTTCCCCTGACCCCAGGAGGGAGAGATTGTGAGGTTCTAGCCTGCGCCTAGTTGAACTTGCTGGGATTCCATCCCACAATGCACTGCAGCTCAGACTAGTCCCTGAAAATGTGGTGTGTGACCACTCTCTTTGTGTGAGTCCACTCAGAGAAGATGTCAAAATCAGACTAACTGTGGAAGTGTTCACTAGAGAAATGCCTAGAAAGGAATGTGAGGATGAAGCCAGAGAAGGCTGGGGTGAGTCCTCCTGCAAGAACGCAGTACTCACCCAGAGATAAGGGGGCTTGGGAAGGTCCTGAGAAGCGTCAAGACCAAGTCATGGTCGGCGAGCCTCTGCCTCCAGAAATGACTTGCGCATGAGATCCCACAGCACAGCACAGGGTAGCGCAGCCTCCCATGGGGATGGATTTCAAAGCCAGCAGGGCACCCCTCAGTCCACCCTTACACACGGAGCTCTTCTATGGGACTTCAGCTGGCCACCACAACTTTTCCCCATGTTATTTCATTGTATTTTATTTGATTTTCATTGGTACCAGAATTACAACTCATAGCTTTGCTCTTACCAGGCCAGCATCACGCTGCTGAGCTATATCCTAGTCCACCTTTCCCCATTTTAAAGAAGTGTTCTTTAAAATGGTTTAAATTATATCGTCTGGGTGGATAAAAAGTCATAAAAATGTTCTTTTAATTGTGTCCTTTCATTATACTGTCACTATTATACTTAAATATTTATGAATTTACTTTCACTACTTTGAATACTATTTTTACTTTGAACTTTTATTTTTTTCACCTTTTATTTTTTTAAACACTTAAATTGGTTTTGCTTTCAAATGTAGAATGAGAGTTTTTCAGAGGTGAAATTTGTTTTTTTGAGAGATAGTAATTATGATTGAAACGCAGCCTACTAAGTTGCCTTAACTGGGCCAGGGAGAGAGCTCAGCGGACTAAAGCTCCTGCTTTGGCAAGCTTGGGCAAGCGCAGGGACCTCGGGTGGATCCCCAGCACCACATGCCACACAGCCACCTCCCCCTGGGCAGGCTGGGCAGGTCCACCAAGTCCAGGCATGGTGGCTGACACCTCTAACCCCAGCACGCGGGAGGCTGAAAGCCAGAGGATCATCATGAGTCGGAGCTGTGTAGCGAAACCTGGAATAACCAAACACATTTAAAAAATTTAATCTGTTGATGCTGCAAACAATCATGCATTTGACAAGCAAATACCTCCCTGTTCCCCTGCACCAGCACATCTGAATGGCACTCCCCGGAGGAGGAATTGGTAGGTCAACTTTTATGAGTACGTATGACTTTGACAAATGACATGAGATTGCTCTTCATGCAGTTGATTGTTTTTCACTGGCAGTTTTCCTTTAGGGTACTCTGAACCTGCTGACATTTTCCAATTTAGTAATTAAAAATGGTATTTCAATGTAGTTTTAATTTTTTTTATCCTCCTTATAAATAATAATATATTCTCCTGTGTTCTGAGCTTTGGCCCATTTTCCTATTGGGCTGTTATATATGTCATTATTACTTTGCAGAAGCTCTTTATGCAATAGGCAAATCAACCTTTTACACTATGGATAGCAAGTATATTTCTGAGATTTCTTTTCTATTTGTTTTCATTTTGCTCCATGTGGTAAAACCATAGTGATTTTGAAAACATTCTTATTTGCATCATATTTTCCAACCTTTTGTTCTTCTATGTTTTGCTTAGAAATATTTTATCCATTCTGTTCGTCTAGTGTTTCGAAGAGTAAACTCCATGTCAGTCTGTGAGCACTGTCAGGTGATGAGCAAGACAGGGCCTTACTTTTGTATACACCCACATGTCTTCACCCTGAAAATGCAGGGTTTTGAGCCTTCCGCGGGGTCGGTGGCTCCTTTTTGATCACTGCAGGCTTTGTGCTGTTGCAAGAAGAAGCTTTTCAACCTTTGCTCTGACTGCTGTCTTCCACGCACCTCTCGTTGCTTCCTGACCAGCTGGGGAGAATCCAAGGCGATTTATTCTGGATTGCCAATCTGTCCCCATCACACAACCTTGACCTGTGATAGTGGGATCTATTCTTATGCTAAATTTATGTTTCATCTTGCACATTTAAATCTTCAATATTTGGGCCAACGTGATAACTCAGCACACGAAGCGCCTTTTTAGGCAAGCACAGAGATCGGGGTTTGATTCCAGACATCCCAGGCATGCTGAGCTGACCACCGAGTCCCAGCATGGTGGTGTACTATTATCCCAGCACTGAGGAGGTTGAAACAGGAAGGACACTATGAGTCTGAGCTGCGTAGTGAGACCCTGTACCAAATACATTTTTTAAAAAGTCTTTGAAATTTATCCCAGACAGTAGTGAATTTAATATAACTTTTTCTAGATAGTACCTGTCTTGTATCATAATTTCCCAAATCATTCCTTTCTCCATCAACATTATGTGTTTTAATTGCAGATCTATCATGTGTTTGACAAACGCTGTTCTTCCTCTTTGGTCTTGTCTTTTAGCACAGTTAGGCTATTTTTCTTGTTTATTTTTCTGTACATAAATTTTCATCTAACTTTAGGGCTGGAGAGGTAGCTCAGTAGAATAAGCACCTGTCTAGCAAGCACAAGGTCCTGAGTTCCATCCCTGGTACTGCAAAAAAAAAAATAATAATAATAATAATTAACTTTAAAAGCTATAGATATTTTTAATGTCTACTATATAATTTTTATCATTTCAATAGAGAAAGAAATGACTTCTTTGTATACAAGTCCTTCTTTTCATTGGTTCTAGTCTTCTTTTATGATTCTCATGAGCAGTTTGGAGTTTCTTTTAAACCATTTCTTTTTAAGTTTATACCTGAAGATGTCATATCACTTTATTGTTATTTTTGTTAAGGAAATGTTTGCTGACTATTGCTTTTGGTTTATGCATAAACCAAATTAGTTAGGCTTATATGTGTGACAGTGTTTATTTTAAACATAAAGTTTGCACCCACTCACATTACTGGTCCGTGAGTTTATTTTGTTGAGTTTTCCAGCTATACACATTGTTTGAAACAAAAGTTAATTTAATCTTTAAAGGATTTTGCAGCAGCATTTTCCTTTTTGTCTAATTGCATTATCTACCTCACCTAAAACTTCAACTAATTTCTTCAGACTTTGAGTGTAGGCACATAAAGTTAATTTGAAGACCTGTCATTTTGTGAGAGTCACAGCCTGTGATGGTTCCCTATAGCTTGACCCTGCTTCTCACCAAGAGCACAGGGAGCTGCCCAACTCCAGGGAAAGGACCCGAGGAACACAGAATTTGTGAACCAGAAGCCAGGCAATAAACCCTGACAGAGAAAACAGAGAAAAATCCCTTCCTCTCCAACCTCATTGCCTCTGTGGGGAGCAAAGACCAAGGCGAACATCGTCTGCTCACCTGTTCTTGTGCATCTGAGGTCAGCCCAAAGATGGCGGACTTGGTTGGCTATCCTTTCCCTTCACATCACACACAGCCAAGAAGTCCCAGGCTCTCCTTTGCTATAAAGCTGAAGATTTTCCCACATCCCAATCCCAGAAATGATCTTAAAAGTCCACACTGCTCTTGAACTTCTCTATCTTATTTTCTCTCCTCTCTTTTGTAAAACTTATTCATCTTTATTACCCTCATGTCTCCCTCAGATTTTTCACTGTCCACCCATCTTTGCATCCACCAATATCTTCCCTGACTGACTTTATTTCCAATCTCTTACAATCCTCAGTAATATGGTGACTGGGAAAAGACTCATTGTGGTGGTTAAAGCGATGTCCGTGCGCAGTGGGAGGAGAATTCATCTTGGTCGTGGTAAAGAAATGAACAGAGATTGCATAAATAAAAGCTGTAATTGTACCTGAGGAAAACTGGCAGGGTGCTTAGCGAACATAAGGAAGGACTCACTCACTCATTCGTTGTTTGCCAGTGCCACTGAAAGATGCTGTGGAAGATGACCTCCTGTGCCAAAGACGCTCTGGCACAGTGTTCAGCTCACCTGAGAGCTAGGTAAGACGGAGGTAGAGTCAACTTAGTTCTATCACTGCCTAAAATGTTTTAGTGCTAGGGGGACACTGGGGTTGGGTCAGCCTTATCTGACCCTACCTGAATTGCCCCATCCTTCACTCCTTCCACTGTCTTGTGAAGTTTTCAGAAACATGGAAGAGATAAGGGAGGAAGCAGGACCAAAGAAAGGAGGTAGACTCGAACCATATGTGCACAGGTAGCCATAAGTCTTGATGCCCGGGCTGTGACCTCGCTCCATGATGGCCCTGCAGATATCACACCAGTGGGCATGGCAGTCACTCTGACAACTTGGAAACCTTCACAAGCATAAGGGGAATAAAGAAATGGACCATGTGTGCTTCCAGTTTTGTAAGGGGTAAGCGTGTAGCAGATGCTGGCAAATAAGATTCTGTTATCTCTATACTGCAGTCTACTGTGGACAGTAATCCAGCCGCTACAGTACCTCTTCTATTTTTGGTAAGAAGAAGTGCAGATGACTGACAGGGCCAGCTTCCAGGCTCCAGATCCTTCCTTCATTGTCACAGGCCTTCCACGGGGTTTTCCTACCTGAGAGTAGTAGATGGAAGGGGCAGCTTGTAGGGTCTCAAGAACACCTTGATGGCCTTGTTGAACTTCACAAGAACTCTCCAGAATCTTCCATTAACTTTGCCACCTTCCCTCTCTCCTTCAAAACCCTCACAAATGTTCCTGAAGTTTCTGTTTGCCTGAGTGTCCACTAACTTTCATATCACCATCTATGAGGCTGAAAAACAAAACACTGTGTATACCCACTAAAGAGAAGAAATTCGTAATAGCCGATTTCCGTAGGCACCTTTCCCACACACAGGAGGCAAGAAACACAGTACTTGTCCTATGTTCCACAGAAATATGGTCTTTGACTTAGCCTAGTGATGGTTGGGTTCAGAACCATATTGACCCAGCCTGGTTCTCTGAAGGAGAAAGCCTTAGGAAGTAGGAATGCCAGACCTCAGAGCCAAGAGAACAGGGGTACCCTTGCCTCATCAGTCGGGGAGGCTGACAAGGAGGCTGTACTCCTGCCTTGGATACAACAGACGAGGCTAAGTGGATATTGTGAGAGGGATAGGCCATTGTTAGGGCTTGCAAGAGGGCCACCTGCATGGATAAGGAGACTCCAACCAGCACAGGAACTGCAGGTAATTTCAGAGGTGAAATGCAAACGCAGCATCCCTTAAGCGTATCTGAAAGAGCCACAGAGGCATTCTGCAAGACGCATACCAACTGAGTACCTGCCACACCATAGCAGCTAAGAAAGGAAACAGAAGTCCAAGCAAGGGAAAGGAGACTTCAGCCATCTAGCCTAACCTCCTCTTCCAATGGACACAGTCTACACGGCATGTGTGCAGGGAAAAGGAAGGGAGATTTTATGGAGCACGTTGGAGACAACGGTTGAAAAAAAGACACAACTATTTTATGATTCTGTTCCATTAGTCTAAGCTCTTTCAATAACTGGGCTACAAACCAATTTGTTGGCTTACATGAAATGCCTCTGTCCAGTAAAATGTGGAATACAATGAACCAGGCTAAGGAAATGAACGGATCCTTTTAAGGGACCCTCGTGTCTGCTTCTACTTCATGTCATCATGCACCTGTTAGGGATAGGAGTTTCTAGTACCTGGGATCCATACAGTTTTGTGGCCATCAAATGTTTGAACCTCGCAGATCCCTGTGTTTTGTAAGCTAGGGAGTACATAGATTTCCTCTCATCTCAAGAGGCATTTCTGGCAACTTCTGTTTTGTTTCATGGTACAGTAAGAACACTGCATACCTTCTAATCTGGCCAACTCTGTGTGCATTTGGGAGCATGCAAAGCATATTATTATCATCAACTAGCGCTAAACTTTTAAAACTAGTTAGGTACAATAAATGAGTGGTTGCTTGACAACCAAAAAACTGAGGTTTTTGGAAGAAAATAATCTGTTACTGTTCAAATCCAAACAGTGAGATTTGTTGACATGTTCTGATTTGGGTTTTTTGTTGTTTGTTTTTTAACATAGTTGGTACAAGGTCTCGCTACTCAGGTCGGATTCATACTGATCCTCCTGTTTTTAGACTCCTCAGCACTGGGATTACAGGCACACACCACCTCGCTCGGATTCAGTGGCAGCTCAGTGCTCCAGGTGGGACCAGCCCAGCATGCGTTGTGACTGAACGGAACCCCAACCCCTGCACTTGCCCGAGCAGTCCCCTCTGTTGAATCTTCAGGATGGAACCAAACCCTGGGATAGACCAAGGGGAAAACAAGGGAGCGCTCACATTTTACTGCTCAGTTAATTTTAGGAGAAAAGAGGAGACGCGAATTGCATCTCCTCGCCTAGCTTGGGTTAGAACTGCCTGAATTAAGAACAAGTACTAATTAGCAGAAAGCGAAGCTCAGCTGTGACGGCTAAAAATGGGGCCGCTCGCAACACGTGCTTAGATCTGAGCCATGGAGCTGATTCGCTGCATGTGAAAAGCAGACTCATACTGACAAGACAACCTGTGGAGAAACAGTTTATCAGCACTTCTTAAAATGCCAAGGCTTTGTGTTAAAGAACTGGCCTTCCAGCGTGTCCATAATACAACCGGAAATAAGAACCAGACCGGCACTGTGGACTGAGAGTCTCTGGAGGAGAGCCTCCCTAGGCAAATTAACTGGACGAGTAAAGCAATTTAATAAACAAGAGAAAGATTTGGAAACAAGAACAACAATTTTAATAAAAGAAAGGAAAGGGAAGAGACTTTGGGAGTTTTCTAATAGGGCTTGGGGAATGCATGTACAACTTTAGAGAAAGCTTAACCAATCATTTTAAAGCCTTGTTTTTGTAGAAGCTCAAAATTAACCCAATGTCTGAGTGATGACTTGGAGAATTTTATTTTGAAAACCCTCTATGCTTAGCTTTTACTTGAACTGAAAATTTTGTTAGAGAAAGTAGAGTGGGTTTAATTTTGAAGGCTTACTTGACTTCTTGCTCTGAGTTTCTGCCTCAGTTCTAATAGATTTCTTACAATGCCAGAAATGCATTCTGATGTTATTGTTTCTGAATCATAGTTGTAGATAATGTACTATAGAAAAATCTAAATGACAGTAGCAGAGAGCTCAGGAAGGGAACTGCATGGTAAGAATAAGAACAAGAGTGCTTTTAACCAGTCTTACATTTTTGTTCTTTCTGAACTTTTTACCATATGAATTTATTAATAGTTTAACAAACAAATCCAATTCTTTTTTTTTTTTTTTTCCAACCAGGAATTGAACTCGGAATGTTGAAGCTCTCCAAAGCTTCATGCAGTCATGGGGTGGCTTCTAGAATTTGTAATTGATTATTGTGGGAATGGGGGTTGCACCTACCCTGGAGCAGGTGATTTGCATTGCATTGTAAGGTAGGAAGAGTAGTTAGCTGCTTGAGCTGCTGCTACCTCTCCCTGTGCTCTTGCTCTTAGCTGCCGCCATGAAAGGTTGTTTCCTGCCATGTGCCTCTCTGCCTTGGAGCCAGCTGAATATGGACTGAAACCTCCAGTAGCTGTGAGCTAAATAAACCTTTCCTTCCCTCATGTTGCGTGTTGGGTATTTGTCCCAGCAAAGAGAGAAGAGTAAAAGAAAAGTGGTGTGATATAACATAAAGAACAGAACCTAGAATGCTACACCTGAATTTGAATCCCATCTGAACCCTTACGACTCAGGAGATCATGGACGTGGGGCAGTGTGCAATAGCTCTAAATCCCCGTGTTCCTTATTTTTAGTGGACAGCGCATGCATCCCTCAGTACCCACAGGCTTGGCTGCAGCATTCCCAAGCAGCTGCCTTCTAGAAAGCGGCTCGGTGCTTATGCATAACCCAGGCATGGTGTCGCATGCCATCTAAGTCGTTTTTAGGTCATTCACAGTACCTACACAGCATACACGCCCTGTTAGTAATTGTTGTTCCGGATCGTCGAGGGAATAACAACAAGAAAGCCTTTAAATAGTCACACTGTGCGAACAGTTCTGCCAGATGTTTCCTATCTGTATTGGGCTGAATTCACAGATCACAGGCTACACCAGCACGGAGTGCGGGCACAGAGGGCTGAACGGTTTCTGTTGGGGTGCAGGCGGTGAACCAGAAGCAGGTGCAATCCCTGCGCCTTCCTGCTCAGGGCCTGAGCTGCATATGCCACTGTAAGAAGACGGGAACATCTTTAGTAAAGACAGCGCAGCATACACCAGCTACAGTGCTGCACGGACCATAGGCGAGTCTGTAACAGCTAAACACTCACCTAGGAGCATGGTGAATTCTCCAACAACTGCTTGTACATTTCTGCCTTTTCACCTGTACTCCTCTGCCCTTCCGGAACGAACTATCTCAACACAGAATGCTCTCCAGGTATTTATCTTTTATAATGGTCACTTCGTTCTACTTAACATGAATTTGCGCTTTCCTATTTGTGGGAACTCATACGGTTATTATTCCCCAGAAACTAATCTCCATTCATGGACGTCTCTTGGCCAATATTTTTTAGGAATTTGATTTGTTTTAGAAACATCTATTTTTCTCAAGTTTTGAAAAATTCATCCCCAAGATTTGCTTTTCTTAAAAAAAAAAAAAAAAATATGCGTTTGGTGCAGGGTCTGACTATGCAGCTCAGGCTCCTAGCGATCCTCCTGCTTCAGGCTTCCCAGGGCTGAGATTAGAGGAATGCACCACCCCACCCGGATTCTGCGGCTGGCTCAGCGTGCCCAGGTGGTAGAGCTGGCACCTCATGCAGTACTGGGAACTGAACCCAGGTCTTTGCAGTGACCTAGCAGGCACTTAGACCACAATCTCTGTGGCCATTTTTATAAATTAACATTTGTTATTTTTAAAATTATTGTTATTCTTTTTCTTGCATGCGAAATAAGCATTGTCTCTAGTTCTCACTATCCTATTGTGTTCAGCAGGCTTGATGCATTTTCTGCTTATGATATTTTCAATTTAGAATGAGTGTGCAGGCGGCTTGATCCTGTAGTAAAGTCCAAAAGCTTCACTGCTTGAAATGGGATGGCTTCCTGTGGGGCCACCTCGGTGCTTCCAGGGGGCCCCCAGAGCATGACTAAAGATGACCACTAGGTGGGAGTAGAAACACACTTCCAAGATAGTAGAGGTCCCATGCTTTGGCTGTGGATCTCAGCACGTTTTTTTTGTTGTTGTTGGTGGTGGTGGTTTTTTTTAAATATCAAAGGTTAGCAGTAAGAGTAACCCTATTAACATTAGTTAAATTAGGCAAGTGAAGCAATTACTGCAACACTAGAAGCCTTCTCAAACCTTGTAGCTGGCAGCATCCCACAGAAAGGCGAGATCTGTAACACAGGTTCCAGGCCATCGGTCTAAGCTGATCCCATTCCTCCGTCTGCCATTCAGCACTGAGTTCATCTGTAGACCACACGACTGTGTAAGCGTACACTGCCCCGGTCATGCACCACAGAACACAGGTGGCCTGGAGAGGCAGCCTGTGGCAGCCACCAAACTCCTTCAGGCAGGGCTTTCTTGTCAACGCCCGCACATTCTGAGTCTCACAGCTGCGCAGCCAAGTTATCACATGGATTGCTTTGCTTTCTGGATCGCTTCACTTCTCCTTCCATGAAGAAATTCGTGCGGCCCAAAACCACGAGGCCGGCAGGACTTTGGTGGGCGGGCAGTCCGATGACCCACACTTAAACAGCTCGTGGTGCTGAGGCCATGTTGGCCATGCTGATGAGCGCCCGCGCTTGGGACACCACCCAGGTGCCATGGTTGGGAAGCACCTCGGCACCCCCGCACCTCAGTTGGAAGCAGCCCCTGCCACTTTCGTGCTGTTTCCGGACCTCTGTGGGCCGCCCTCCCCTCTGCTGCAAAATGGAGACCGAGACTTTTCCTTAGCACCGTCGTTGTATTAGAAGTGCTGTATGCTAGGTCGTGGCAAACCAAGGGTCACTCGGAAACAGCTTTGCGGCATCTGTAGTGGGTGGAGCCCCCATCCTTTCCTAATGCACCCCACCTTTCTGTCCTACTGTCAGCCAGCTGAGCTGGTCCTCCTGCATTTGATATGCATGAACTGACTGAATTTGTACGGCCCTAATCCCAGCAGTCTGGATAAAATAAAAGGGGCTAAATGAGCTTTGTTCCCCGCCCATTCTTTTCTTTGTTTTCTTGCCTTGGAGCCAGACAATTATGGACTGAAACCTCTACAAACTGTGAGTTACATAACTATTTCCTCCTTTAATTTTGGATGATGTTTGCACATGGATTATATTTATAATCCTTCTCTTGAGTTAGAGTAAACATAAAATATGTTAGGGTAAATTTGAATGGGAAGCTGGTGAGTTGAGGAGGGTGGATAGAGATTGCGTGGCAAGTGTCAAGGTAGTTGTGGTGTAATTCTCTCATAACTCAGGGAGGTCTACCAAGGTGGCTGACAAGTCGTCTTCCTTTCTGGGACACCACTCACCGTCAATATCGCCTCCCTCTTGAGAAGCCCCTAATCAGTGCTGCAAAAACCTGGGCCCCTGTTTTCTTTCACTTGCTGTTGCTAAATGCAAGCCTTGAGATTGGACAATTGATAAAGGCTTATCCAGCTCTACTTCTGGAGGTCCAAGAGGATGGCTCCAGCATCGGCTCAGCTCCTGTGACGTCACCTTGCTGCGTCACACCGCAGCACAGGGCATCATGGGAGATGCTAATTCTAATGACCTGCCAAAGCCGGCCCTTCCTAATACCATTAATGGAGGCCTAAGGCCTGCACCTTCAGCATGTGTACTCTGAAGGGGAGCACCTTACTCACAGCAGCCCCTTCTCTCTTAGCCTGCCATGGCTTCAAGCTGCCCACGTCCACGGAAACGGGCCTCAGTGCAAGGAGAGAACGGATGCCCATCACTGGGCATGCGCAGGAGACGCTCTGCTCCGCACGCTGCTCCCGGCCACTCCCAGCCTGCTCCCGCCTGTACCCCAGGGGTGGTGCTCACCCTTCGATAAGTCTACACCCTATTCACTGACTAATCACTCACCCCCTTCCTCCACATCACTCATCTAGTTTTTCCTTTCTTACTTCGCCTTGTTTCTACTCTCCAGAAAGTTCTTTCTAGAGTTAGTCGATGAATCCCTCTTGATTCCCACTGATTCCTGGAGCAGCTGAACCAACGCGCAGCACTCGCTACCACCAACTGGACTGTGACAGAGCTCTGTGTTATCTTCCCATCTCCTTTCTCACCCAGGCCCTCTTTTATTGGCCACGTGGCAGCCCTAAGTGTTTGCTTCCCGTGACTTCAAATGCACACCGACAGATTAACCTGGCAGAAGCCAGGCATAACCAAGTGAGCAGAGGAACGCAGGGGAATCTGCATTTTGTGCCTGGTGACACTTCGCTGTCCCATGTGAAGTCAAACATCACTCATTGTGGAAGGCTGTCCTCCGCGTCCCTGCTCCCTAGCTGAGCTGGCCCTCTTCTGTCCATCACACCCCCATACCTACTTCTGATGGGGTGTCCTAATGTGGGGCTTTCCGCAGTGCTGTTCGGTGACACGTCCCTCTTCCTTGGTGGCTGAGTTTCTTCAGGAGATCAGGGAGCCCGGGTTTCATTTCTGAATTCTATGTGCTTAGCATGAAGCCTAATGCAGAATGAATGGCACATGCGCGCACGCATGTGTGTGTGTGTGTGTGTGTGTGTGTGTGTATGCAAGAAAAACAGAAAAGAGACAGACAAAAGAATTGGGGAGGCAGAAGCACAGGGAAAAAGAGAATGGAAGAAAGAAAACAGAAAAGAAAAAGGGAAATATTGGCTACAGTGGGAGCACTGTGTGGTGGCCAGGGATCCGTGTTACCTGGGTAACTCAGCCTGTATGTTCTGCTACCCAGACACCTTCCCCCTGATGCCCTCTCCTAGCGGGATTCATGCGCATACTTCACACCTGACACCCAGGACTGCCCCGGCCTCTGCTCTCCTGCTCTCCAGCGTCCCTCAGCTACCTAGGAGCTCAGTTCTGTGACAGCAGCTCCTACCCCAGAGCATCTCAGCTAATGGCATCCTTTGCTTTTCAAGTCATCTTGGTAAACACAGTGTCCTTGGCCCCCTGAGGAGTATGATCAGCTGCTAGACTTTTCTGTCTTATGTAATGGGCCAATTACCACATCTCTAGTTTCCTAAGCCGTTTGATCCTTCCTTTCACAATCTTCCAGGGCAATTTTCAGCATCTCTGCTTACTTTAATGAAGGTGGTTAGTTTTTTCAAGCTTCTATGAGTCAGCAAATGGCATACGTTAGATTCATGTTGCAGGCTCCTTGCCCAACTATTAAATTCTGCCTTTTGGAAAAGGAGCGGCTCCCTTCTGACTTATATATCCAGACTCCAAACTGCCTAGACCATTGTTCTCTGAGCCCTTCAGACCCAGTCTTCAGGGCCACCAGTTCATGTCCCTCCAGGGTCCCTGAGCCTGTGTACATGACTTCTGCACTCTGTTTACAGTCTTAGCTTTGTCACAGGTTGTCCTCAGACTTAACTTTGTCTATGAACTGGTAGCAGCAGAAGAAGAGATGATAGTGGATTCTGAGGAAAGTGAGCACTGTCTTGGAAGGCACCTGCCTTAGCTGAGGTCTCTGCATAGTCTTCAAAGGGTGACATCACACTGGCCATAGAAGAGAGAGGTACCTTCAGGGTCCAGGAGAGTACAGAGGGATTCAAGTACTCAAGGTTCTCACTGTATGAACTTCAAAGTCTTTACACCAAGAAGGGATTGGTCCTGGTTTCGTGGTAAGGATCGCTTCTCATGAGAATGCAGCAAGACCCTGTAGCTGCATCAGATCTTTCTTTTGCTCCTATCTTGCTATGTCACCTCCTCTTCTTGGCACTTGTATACAAGGAACCCTGCCCACAGCCAAGGAGATGCTGAAGTACCCAACCTCAGGTGTTTCACTGTAGCAACAGAAAATTTATTAATTCACCCTCCAGCATTTATCCACTGCTATAAATAGAACTGACTTTTCTTTTCCTCTCTCCAGTGTGACACTAAGCAATGTCTACCAAGGTCTATATTTTGCATAGTTGATATTTCCCATAAACTTATAAGTCCAACATGGGAATAAAATCTAAATAACTCTGCAACTGTTCCATCATCGAATCACTGTAGGGTCTGCAAATATCTGCACTATGAGATGGCATCAGTGTCTGGCTGAGAGATCCGGATCCACCTGCAGATTCCCTGCCCTCACTAGTGCTCTTAGCATCAACTGCCTCAGATTTGGGTATTTCAGAGACAGATCCTGAGGGAGGATTGTGGGCATGATTCACTGCAGAAGTGCTCTCAGGAAGGTGAGATGAGAGAGGCAGGGTAGCGTGAGGGGAGAAAGCTAAGCCCATCTGCTGCCTTAGTGGGTGGGAGACCAGATGCCTTCAGGCTGGCAATAATGGCCAAGGAACTGAGGGGCTTCCTGCAGAACCTTTGAAGAAAGGATTGCTCCGTAGAGTTGGTCTTGTGATGAAACAGTCAAAACCCTTTCTGTGTTTCTTTATCAGTCACTTGTTCCGGGCCGTCAGATTGCCTTGGGAAACTGCAGAGTTCGTGCTTCATGCGTGGTGTATCTTCTGGTCAGTCAAGTGTGATTCTCTTGCTAAGGGAGAGTTGTGTGCAGCTGGGGGCTGAGAACCATAGCATGGTGGAGAAGATGGGGAGTCTGGGTATAGCTTCCAAATTCCAGGCTCCAAAAAATTCGTCTGACAAAGACAGACTTTTTATGTATGCAGTGTGAGACAAGTTCAGTCTCCAAGTGAGGTTGTCTTGAGTAAAGAGACACAAGACTTCAACATGGTCAATTTCAAGGAATCTATAAATAAATTATAGAGCTGTTTGTGTGTATTGAACTAAAGCCCTAGTTAATCTTTATAAAACTGGAACAGGTTTTTTGATGTCCTCGGCACTGCTGTTAACATCTTACTCTTTAAAATGTTAATAGGAGATGAAAGCGGAACTTACAAGAAAAAGGCTTCCCTCTGCCTTCTAATTCTAGAAAAGAGGGCTCAAGTCTCTTTGTAGCTGACAAAGAGAAAACACACCTGAAAACTTGAGCAATTCTCTGTGAATATTTTCTAGTGCTATGCATGGGAACAACTATATGTAGCTCCAGGTGGATAAAGAGAGCATTTGTATATGTGGGAGATGTAAAAACAAAACAAAACAAAACAAAAAACAGTTCAGCGTAACTTTCTATTCGTGTCCTTGAACATAATAGAAAATATAGTCAGATAGAAATGTAATAAGTAAATTATCTGACTCAGCGAAAACCGTGTCAGCGTACAGAAAATAGTGACCAAGGGATTGAGGGATTATCTCTCACACAAATAATTGTCTGAATAAGCCAAAGAATATCAAAGGCGCTATAACAGTACCGTGACTATTTTTAAATGCTTGATTTACATTAAGTTGGTTATTGCTTTTGTGGCAAGCCACAGGTGGCTATGTAGTTTAAATACTGGGAGCCAACTTAACTGCAGCCCCTACTAAAGGACCTTGAAGCACTTGTTTCACTAACTGCCACCAAACACCACAATCCAGCTCAACTTCCTAACCAGATTGAATAAAGCCCGCCAACTCATCTCTAGACCACAGAAAAAAGTTTACACATTTCTAAAAGAAAGTAGGATCTACCTCAGGCTAAAAAGCCACATGTAGAATGTGTATGATTAATTCAAAAAGTTACAGGTGCGCAAATGAAAAAGAAAGAAACCCTGTTTTCAAAACAAAGAGCAGTAATGATAAGCTCAATTACTTATGTTGAAGAGTAATAGTACCACGAAGATTTTCTGCTGGAGGGTTGAGAATGTAAGTTAACAAACCAAAAACTGGAGAAAAAGAAGGGCTATGAGCATAGCCAATATTTTGGCCCTAGCCCTTCAAGGTCAGTAAGGACTCAGGACGTAAGAGAACCTGTGCTGTAATGTCCTATAACTCAGAGGTGTCCCAAATTTTCTGGTCAAGGAGATTATGGGACCTCAGAGGAAAGGGATAAATGAACTATAGTGTGTCTAAGGAGAGTCACCCAGAGAAAAAAACATTCTCTCAGGCTTTCACATAGAGCAAACTCAAGCAATGGCTGTGACTCATCCTGAAGACTGACACTGACAACAGTTCTACAAATCACTGTACATGGTTCCAAAGTTAATCCTGAGGGGATTTGACCTTAGAAGACACAAAAGATGAATGTTTTGTTATACAGGTCTTGCTTTAACTTGCCCTTGATCACCCAACAGAAAAGCTTAATAATGAGGCATGAAACACAGAGCTCTACTGTTGTGATGAGCTGTAAGAGGCTTGGGTCAGAAGCCTACAATGTTGCCAGCTTCAGTGATAGCCCACTGAAATTGTGGAACATTGAACTGTGTATGCATCTGCTTCCTCTTAGTTCAAAGAGAAGAATTTTTTTTCTTTCCTTACCAATATCAATTGGAAGCTGTGTCATGCCCACACCCTGTGCTCGGTATAACTACTGTGAGGACAATATGCAATGTGTCAACTGTTAAAAAAAATTAATGTTTATTTAAAGTGTTAATGTTTAATTGTTTGATTAATCTTACATACCTGTATCTATTAATCTAAACTGACTGGATGATGAAAATATGTGATATAATCAGTGTTAAATTTTTCTGGTTCTGAAATTTTGTACTATAGGTACTCTTACTTGTAACTGTTTTTCTATCTTGGTTCCTGCTATTTTTAGTCTTTGAAATAGAAAAATAAAAAAACAAAGAACAGTCAAACTTAGTGCAGAGCTGATCCAGATATTAGAAGTCTCTGTGAGTGAAGTAGTTATGACTGCTAAGGGAGTAGACTGTTAGGGTAAGCAAGCATCACTGCTGAAAATCGTAATTTAAAAGAAAATATTTATACCCGGCAGGATGGCTCAGTGGCCTAAAGCGCCTGCTTAAGAAAGCTTAGGCGGCTGCAGGGACTGCAGTTCGATCCCTGGCACCACATGCTGCACCAGCCCTGCCCTCAGGGCAGGCTGACCTGGCCATAAAAATAAATAAACAAACAAACAAAAGTTCTGAAACAGGAAAAAAAATTAAATTAAAATAAATAAAATTTTAAAAAATTACAAGATAACTTTATAACTCAAAATAACCTCTATTTCCTATGCTTTTATTTTTATATTTTGTTACTATCATATGTAAATATTTCACTCTTATACATGTACATTCAACAGTCTTTTACTCTCTTGAGGTCTGTGCTTACCTCAGAAAACCCTACTTCCATATTGCAAAGTCACTAAATTGGGGGAAAAAAATTTCTTTTACCTATGTTTAATTTTAGGAAAGGATCTATAGGGTATTCAGGGTCTCACTACTAGATCAGACTCATAGCAATCCACCTGTTTACAGCCTCCCAAGAGCTGGAATTAAAGGTACGTGCACCATGCCTAGTCTCAACTGTCTTCCTAGTGCACCCCAGGAGTGGAGCCGGCACAGGCAGTCCTGGGGATCCAACCCCAGCCCCTGAACCTGCTTGCAGGTGCTTTAATCTGCTAAGCCATTTGGCAGGCCCAACATTTTTTGTTTGTTACTGCCTATCTTCAAATCTATTTGAACCAACTGGAATTTATTTTTCTTAAAGCATAGAGTATAGAACCAGGACTATGATTTTTCTCCCAGAATTCTCCACTGTAACACATATTTCTAGCATAATGTGAAGAGGGGATGGTAAGAGGAAGGAGGGAGAATAGAAGAGAGAAAAGAACCAGCTCAGAGAACAGTCATAGAAAAACTACCTGTCTAGGCTGGGATGAGGAAAGTGTCATCTTTAGTTGTGGAGGAGCAAGAGGCTGGAAGGATGAATGATGCTAGTGAGGACAGGGAGTGTTAGTGCAAAGATAATGCCTCAGAGTCATTTGTTTCTTATCTGGTAAGCTTGGCAGTCAGGAAGGTGGACTTGTTAAGGTCAAGCAGCAATTTGTTCAGGTCAGTAAGGAGGAGAAACCAGAGGTTCCTGCTTCCTGCACCAACTCTCTAGAGTGTCAAGACAGCTGTTTTCATCAGGACCTATTGTGAGGGTTTCTCCCCACCCTGTGATTGGCTGAGGTGATTCCTAAGAAGCCTAGAGACTGAGAAATTCCAAGATTCCTGAGCATACTTATAAAGCTCCCTCTGTCTAGAAAGGATTCCTAATCACAGAATTTAACACATACTAACACTAAGTAGGCTGTCTGTAAGTACCATAGCAATGAATATGGACTGTCCTTTTTAGTCATAATTAAATGTTCTCCTGAACATGATGGGCACTTGCTCCATGAGGTTAAATGTGTGAATCCTTTATAGCGATCTCAGTGCCCAGGATGGCTGATCAGGTACCAAGAAGACTTGGTCCTCTGTCCTCATGGCTGAGGACCCTGAAGCTTCAGCTTCTCCTTCAATCTGTGATACTGGCATAGATCACCCAGAGAGACCACAGAAGCTGGGAACGGCTGGAGTAAGACATCTCCCACTAAGAAACCTTGACTTGCTCATGTCTTCTTAGTTATATGTATCATGAGGGCCAGGGAGGTAGTTCAGAGGACTAAACACCTGCTCAGGCAAGCACAGGGACTGTTCGATCCCCAGCATCATGGGCCATGCTGGCCCCAACCTGGGCACACTGAGCCATTTACCAAAATCCAGGGTGTTGGTGCATGCCTATAATCCCCCATTTACCAAAATCCAGGGTGTTGGTGCATGCCTATAATCCCAGCACTGGGGAGGCTGAAAGCAGGAGGATCACTATGAGTCTGAGCTGCATAGTGAGACCCTGTAAATATTTATATATATATATATATATATATATATATATATATATATATATATATATATCATGTCCTTTTCTGGAACAGAAAATTTTATACTAGTGCTTTAAATATAATTTCTCCCTTATTCTGAAAGTAAGCTTGTGAGGGAAGCATCCCTGTTCTCATAATATAGGTGATATTTTTATAGAATAAAATCCCATAGCTTTCTTTGGATATACTTAATGAATGTTCAGTAACCACGTAATGTGCAAATGCTAACTTCGAAATCCAGCATAATTCCAAAAGAACCCCTCCTACACACATGCACACACACATGCATGCACACACACACACACACACACACACACACACACACACACACGCCCCTTATCTGCCTCTGGAGTCCCCGGTTGGACCTGCTTCCTGCCTTGTCTCTGGGTGCTGCCTGAGACTGGATTCTTACCAGCTGAGGTATAACGTCCGCATCGTAGAAGCCCAGAACTCGCTTTGTCATTTCCTCAGCCTGAAATTGAAGACTTCCCACCAGGCCCAGCTCATTCTGCAAACCAGCAGGACTCCAACCTCTGATTCAGTCAGAGTGAATAAACAGTGCCAGGGAACATATATTCAGGAGAGAAAACCCGCCAGAGAACCGTGCTTGTCTGATTACCCTGCAGACTCCAGTATATGTTTGCAGTCCCTCATCAATCATAGAAACTGCTGCTCTGAGTAGTAGGGAGAAAAAGTTATTTCTCACCAGAGATACAGTACAAGGTCTTGGCATATTTTAGTTTATGTCACTTGCTCTCCTGTGCCAAAACTGCCGTTTCCTCCCCAAGAGCCTCAAGTCTGTGTCAACATCTGGGGGCGGAAGTCAGGAGTCTTCAGAGGTGACCTAATGCAGGCACCCCTGCGGAAGCTCTCTGCCCTTGTATGCTATAAGGTACTGATGGGGTCTGCAGGTTGAATAAATGAGAAGCAGGGCAAATGTTAAGGGCCAGGTTCAAATGCTGGGCAGAGGCGGAGAGGGGCTTTTGCGCTTGCCAGAAGGGTGCGTGCTGCTCTGCCGAAGGTCACAGATGGGCCTCTGCAGGGGAAGGTGATAGCAGGAACCAGGGCATCATTCGGGATGCACCCGTGGGTCTGGAGAAATGCCCAGAGTGTGTCTGCTCAGGACTTTACCCACTACACTCTCCAACTTATTGCTTGATGTATGTGTTCAGTTAAACACGGTGAACATGGCAGCCTCAAAGAAACACGATGTTCACGTAGAAAGGAACCTCTCCCCCTTCTCAAACACGTGTACGCACACATGCATACACGCACACACACACACCATCTTGTGTTGCTAAAGGAGAAGAGCCAACAACAATAAAACGTCCACATCAACAATAACGCTGCAAGTCCCTATCATTGGACACTTACTCTGTTGCAGCCAGTATCACTGGATGCTCAGCATAGCCCTGCAGCTTTTATTTTGTACCCAAGGAAAAGTGCACTAAGAGAAACATCATAGCCAAGTGGCAATCAGTAGAGGCCAGGCTGCTTGCTGTCGGCCTTATTCCAGAGTGAGCAGGCTGGGCAGGGGAGCTGTGGGGTGCTGCCCCAGCAGGAAACCTCTGCCATCGTTGTGTGCTCCTGCGCAGCTCCCAGGACCCAGGACGTCAGCGCAGCCCCACCCAGTGGGCCTTGCCTGGATCCCAGAGCTTGATGCCTTTGCTCTCCGATGTCTGGACACCTTTTCTGCCTCTGCTCATTTAAATGCACAGCACACAATCGCCCTAAAGTGGTCCCATCAGCGCCTCTCTGTTCTGCATCCCTCCGATTCTGTGCACTGAGCAACTTAGTTGCCGACAGAAGGCCTGGAGGTGATGTGTGAGGGTGCCCTGAATGAGGACACCCAGAAAGCCTTGCAGGGCTACACTGGGCCGGCTTCTGTGCTCACGTTCTGGCCATGCCCAGGCCCTCAAATGCCAACTCCATGCCAGGTGTTCTGGGTGATGCCAATTAATCCTGCCTCTTCCGGCCTGCACTCCCTGACGGTGGCCCCCGGCTTCTGCTTTGCCCTTCTCCTTTCCCTGGTCTTTCCCAGCTGCTCCGCCCGCTCTCCCTTTTGCTCCTGTTCAGCTTTCGCTCCGCAGTTGTTTTTCTTCATTTCTCTCCCACCACATTACTACTCTTCGGTCTCTTGGCCGCTGGCTTTGCCATCCTTACAGCCACAACTGGCTCTCGCTTTCGGACCTGGCACTCTGAACATCGGCGTTTCCCAGTCTCTCACCACAAAAGTAATAGAGTTTGACAACTGTAGTGGTTGATACACTGTGTCAACTTGGCTGGATGACTCAGCAGCCCCGTTGCCTGTTGGTGGGAGTCTCACCCTGGGGTACAATCGGTTCCTCCCTGGAGTGTGACCAGGGCCTGCCTAGGATATGATTGGCTCCTCCCTAGAGCAGGATCAAGGGCCCATCCTGGAGTATGATTGGTTCCACCCTAGGGCACGATGTGCCCACGTCATAATGACTGAGCACAAAGAGACTTTTTAAAGGGCTGAGGAAGGAGTCAAGACTTCACGTCGTCGGAGAAGTTTCTATCTTCGCATTTGGCCTGGATTTCATCATCTGGCTTGCAGCGCAGACTCTTCAGACTCCAGCTTGGATCTTTCGCCATCCATTGCAGAATCTTCAGGGTCCATTACAGACACTTCAGTCTTCCATCGCAGACCCAACAGCTGGTGGATAGAGACTTACAGACCTTGAGACTGAATTCTTCAGTCCGCAGTGTGCAGACGCCCTGTGCGTGCTTTCTCATCTGACTCTGTGGCTGACTATTGTAAACCAATCTTATAATTCCTTATAGACTATATATTTTGTGTTAATATCCATTCCTTGTATTATATCTATTCTGTTCCTCTAAGTAAAACCCTGACCAACACAACAATGAAATGGTCGAGGGAGCCAAGAAGATCCCAGCTGTGTGCTCACCCCGGAGGAAGGAAAGATTCAAACTTTGCACAACTTATAACAACTACGCTTGCTTCTACTCCATGCAACATGTCTACCATGGCCCTGGAGGCAGGCTCCTCTCACCATTCCCCATCCAGCGGCAGCTAGGTTCTAGCACTTTCCTTCTACAGCCACAAAGACAGAGAAAGAAAGAAGAATGAGTCAAATGCTGGCTTGTGGGAAGGCTGATAAGAAACGACTCATGTGTCTCCACCCACATCATGCCCAAGCAAGCCACTTTGTCTCCCCTCAGCTCAGAGACTTAAAAATATCTGCTATTCCCGTGGGCAAAACCTCCCCAGCAAAGGACAACAAGGACAGCAGGAACTGTCTAGCATAGGGAGCTTCGGAGACTTTTCTCTTTTCCATGAATTTTAGGTTACACTTGCCCAGTAATGTGGATAATTTCAGTTAACCCGTTTCTGTCACTGTCAAGCTAAGAAGATTTGAAACTGTAATTGTATAGCTATTCTTGGTACAAGGCGGAAGAGAAGCTTCAGCCAGCGCCCACCAACATGTAGCAGCCTAGCCATATTGAGTGATTTGCAATTTCCTTGAGGGCCTCAAGTCTTCTCCAAGAAAATAATAGAGGGATAGTTGTGTGTCTTTCTTTCTCCCACGTTATCAGGAAAAAATTCTTACATAACAGATATTGAGTAAATAGTGATCGACTGAACAGCATGCAGGTACTAGCAGGAACATTTTAGCCTCCTTGTTTCTTGCTGAAAGTTATGTTGTTTCTCTAGTTTTTGACAGGTAAACAGATGCCTAAGGCATGTGCACTCATCCTCAGAGCACAGTGTGTTAGACAAACCCAACTCATCATGAATTCTAAGTGATCGATCATGATCCGTGCAAATGCTGTGTGATTTTCAAACACACGGGAGATCAAATAATGTCTGTATTTAGCATTATAGGCATGGAAGCGGACTACATCAGGAGTCATTTGTAAGGGGTAAGTCATTTGTAAGTCATAGACTTGGTAAGTGTATAGATTTAGAAGGACAGAAGGACTGGCGTTTCCTTTCTGTTTGTACCTCCAGGATGCCAGCAGCTAGGATGGTGCTGTCAGTGAGGCAATATGTCTGCTGCCCTGGTACAGGGACCGGGGAGGAAACACGATGTGTTCTGTGGTATCTGAATAAGCTGTAGCAGCTTCAAATACTACGACCCACTGGTCCCTGAGGCAGTTGGTGTAAAGTAAGAGCTAGCAATATTCCTTGCTCTCAGGATCACGAACTGGGCAGAATAGCTAAGCATTTGAACAATAAAATTTTGTTGGTCTATACCTGAGGGATTTTCAAAAGGGCCAGGAGTTGTTTGACAATCCTTTTAGTAACACATGGATTTTTGTCCCTTGGCCCCCAATTGTGACAGACTTGCACTGCCATGAGTAAAAGTGAAGACGTGTGTCGCCCATGTGAGGCCCTTTTGCTGGCAGGCTTGGTCGAGGGGCCATGACATGATGAGTCCAGCTGCTTTCAGGTCACTGTGCTGGTGTGGTCTTATGGCCCAACAGTCACAGTGGCCTCACATGTTGGAGCCAGAGGCCCAGCATGCAAAATCCACACCACTATGGAAGAAGCGCGGAAGATGGGAAGTGCAACACTAACACCAGGGCAGCAAACGCAGACACCAGAAAGACCCTGAGGACCTTCAGGTCCTCAACGCAGAGCTGTCCGGATTGCCAGGATAAACCCAGACTGGTCGCATCCTTTCTGCTCTCTACAAACACAGAGCAGAGGGCCACTGCAGCGGCAAGCAGCTACCTCAGAACCCCGAGTTTTTGCTAACCTTAAGACCACAGGTGCAGAAATGTGAGCGCTGGGCATCCGGAGAGGGCCCACCCAGGAGGACTCCCAGGATGCTTTGCAGAGGTCTTGGTGCACAGTCCCGAGTCACAGCAGACACACCTTGTGCCGGCCTACGCCTTGGGGCTTCCTGGATGAGCTAAACTCATCCTCTCTCTTGCCTTCCTCCTTTCCTCCTACTCTACATCTGTCCCTGTTTCTTCGCCTCTCTGGTATTCCTCTTTTCTTTCTGTTTCTTTTTTGCTTCCTTCTCTTTTTCCTCCATGTCAATATCTGCTGCTCTGTCATCTTTTTAATCCTACATCTCTATTTTTTCCTCTTCGTGTCCCACTTTCCTGCTTCCTAAATCTTCTATTCTATGCATTTTATGTTCCCATATTGCTCTCTGTTCTTTTTCTGTTTACCACCAGTGAGTATGCTTTTCTGTCCTCCTTCTATCCTGGTCTCCTGGCCAGTGCCTCTCTGCTTGTACCTCTCTGTATCCATCCCTGCCCCTCAATATAGCTCTTATATGCAAGGGTTCAGCCCCTGTGCATCCCGGGAACGTTACACCTGGAGCCTCTGAATCTGTCTACTTGCTGTTCTCCGCTTTCACGAGCTATAGGCTCTTTCTTCTCTTGGTCCCTCCCTTGTGCTGTATCTCTGGGCCCCATAGAAAACACCCTCATCATAATCCTGGTCATCATGAACACTCCCCTACATACTCTGACGAAATTCTTCCTAAACAATTTTCCCCTGTAATGTCAATTTCACAATAAATTCAGTCTTTTTCCATAATGAATTTGTGCATGTGGAAGGGGGTCTGGGTGTGCTTGCAGTACCAGGGATAGAATGAAGAACCTTGCAGTTACCAGGCAGATGCTTAATCCCCTGAGCTATCTCCCCAACCCCTGCCATTTTTCCCAAGGAGGGGAGAAAATGGATTATTATTATTATTATTATCATTATTATTATGAGACTCATTATTCTATGTAGGTCTCTCTGCGGAGAAATTCAAACCACCTCACACCACAGAAGCACCTTATCCTGGAAGATAATTTAAAGCTAGAAGATGGATTAAGTTGTCTAAAAATCAGAACTAATTTAAATATATACACAAGTGGCAGTGTATCATGGCTTTAAATTTCTTCCCTGTCCCAAATATCTTCCCACTCACCCTTCACTTGTCTGGTGTCCTGGCTAAGAGGTTTAGTGTTCTAATTAATACATTTAGAGATGTCTTGACAGCTAATCCAAGAGTCTATCACAGTACATGTAAACCTCAAGGGAAACCAAAAGCTAGATTTATTTATTTTATTATTATTATTATTATTTTTTAGCTGAGGTCCTGTAGGAGTAGGACATTAGGGTGTGGCTATCTTTCAGCAGAGAAGCAAAAGGAATCAAATATCATTTTTTTTCAGAAGAAAGTTAGGCTTGAGTTTTGTGCTGGCCATTAGTAACCAAGACCTACGTAGAAAGGACTTCAGGAGTTGCATAAATTGAAAAGTCCTTGGTTAAAGTCAGAATTTTTTTTTTTTTAATAGCGGTTGCATTCCACAGCCTACCTCACTGATTTTCAAGTATTAAGTTTCTCAATGTAAATAGGTTTCTGGCATGAGAACTTGACAAATGTGTGAGCAGCAGCCCTCCATTGGCTGACTGGGGCATCTGCGGTGAGTGCCTGATTTCAAATCATTAGCATGGATGGCATCACTGAGCCTGGAGGCGGTAAATTATGCTTAGAGGGAAAATATTGTATAATATTTTGTACAAAATATTGTAGCATACTCACCCAAATAACAGAAATAACCTGAAAAGCATGGATAAAAATAAAGTGGTGAGGTAGGAGCTTTTTCTGAATTTTTACCGCCTTTGTTTTTAGTACATTTTCCTTTTCTTGGCGTGGGTTTCTGGTTTCCAGTTTCTAATAATGACTGTCTCCCACTGCTGGTGCTGAAGAAGCGGCTCTCAGGAGCATCACCTCACCATCATCGAAGAGTTTCCCCTTCGATCCTGTCCGTCCTGCAACCCATCGTCGCTGACAGTGCCCCTCCTTTCTGTTAAGCTGCTCTAAATCCCGTGCAAGTGAATATCATGGCACTGCTTTTATATGCCTCTCTGCCAGTAGACACAAACGCCTCCAAAGGCGAGGGACCCAACTTCTCCACTAGCAGCCGGGCCCCTCGCAGCTCACAGCCTATTCTACCATCCTGACTTCGTGAAAAATTCATCCCAAAATTTCTGAGTCCCCCACCTTCTTGTAAGTCCAAAGGACGGTATCAAAGACCCTTGTCTTTGCCATTGTCCAAGCCAGTGAGATCCAAGGAGAGAGAATGCATTGGATTTCTTCCCTCTTCTCCATAGACACAAACAGGAGACCAAAAGACAGATACTCCATATTCTCACTGCAGGACTTGGACCGAGCAGCCAATGTGTCGTAATGCTGAGCTTGCTCTGAGCTTATTGGGGCTTATCACGCAATGGAAACCAGTTCCAGTGGTGGAAGCCAACTGTGTCTCCTGAGTATAGAACATCATTGCCATGGCCTGCAAAGCTTTCTATTGCTACTTCCACCACATCCTCTGTGAATCTGCTGGATTCAGAGATGGCCTTCTCTGTTACTTCCACGAGAAAAGCATCTTGGAGAAGATACTCCCAGATACCCCAACTACGTGGATCAAATGCATGAAGGTGTGTGTGGCTACTTTCCAGAAAGCCCATGTATTGATTCCACCTCCCAGGGCCTTGATGGCCTGTCCAAATACTATTTTATGTCTCAGTTAGACTACATAATCAGTTGCCTCTCCAAAATTTACATCTCCACTTCCCAGTCTATGAAACCATTCTGCACACCTCAAAGCCCGATTCAAACAACCAAAGATTACTCCCACAGAACTTCCCACTTAATGAAAGAGGAGGCTGTCCCTCCCCTGCAATCCTAAATACTTTGTGTAATGTTGTCTTCCCACACTAAGTCCATACCTCCCTGACTTAAGCACCATGCCTTACATAATTCCTGCATCTAACCTGTCTGGGAGGTAATCAATAAATACCAGCTAGCTTTTAAAATAAATTTTCTTGAAGAATTAGCACTGTACTTTAAGCCACGGGATACTATCCTAGTCAATGGCAATAGAAAATCGTTAAGCAAATCAACAGGAATCACTGCACTCTACTCTCTCCCTTGTCTCAGTGATACTGCATCCACTGCTAAGAGGTACCAGAATGTGGGGGGCAGGAGTTCTGGAAACTTTTCAGCAGCAATCCCTCACTGGTAAACAGGAATATTTCATAAGGGATAGCCATGCTTATCTTGCTACTCAGTCCCTATAACTCAAAGAGAGACCTTTTGTTCACTGCATAAGGGATCACATGGACACAAGAGTTTCAGCTGAGAACTCAAAACTGCAGCAAAAGAAGCTGTTTTCAAGCACCCTGTCCTTGGGCTTGGTGCAAGTGAGGCCTCCCATGTGCCAACAGAGGGATGCATGGGGTCGGCCACAGGTTCCCACACAATGCCATCAGGCTGAGGCTCTGTTACCTTGTAGCTTAATACTGGGGAGACTTTCATAGCAACTACTTTGACTCAGTACTGAATCCCAACATGCCTCCCAGCAAGTTGGGATGCTCAGATTTCTGTCTACATCTTGCCTATCTAAGAACCCCACTTGACGCTGGCACAGGAAAGCACCTGTCTCATCAAGACAAAGGTAGAGCCCTAAATATCCCTAGTTCATATCTGCACAGACTCTACCACAAGTCAGAGGCTGGACCATTTGGCCGAAGCCTCTCAGAAGGTGTAAGTTCACAACAGGAATAAAATCTTGGGAGCCTTTTTCCTGGTGACTATCTTGAGCTGTGGGACTCGGGATACATGTCACTATTACAAACAAATGTAAATTCAAATGCCTTCATCTAGAACCTTTCAGATAGAAACCAAAAGAAGGGCATTCATACACAATTTCCCAGTTAAAAATTCTACCCATGGGGTGTCTAGTCGGTGCTGCTCCGTCATTGATGTGCATAGAGATTGCCTCGTAAAAACTCAGGTTCTAATGCAGTGGTTTTAGAGCAGGGCCTGAGTTTCTCCATTTCTAACAAGCTCCCAGGAGAATACCCTCGGAGCAAGAACAGATCAGGGTGAATATGGTTAAGCGCTGTCGTGTAGTCTGATCCTCTATGTGACAGGCAATTGTTACAGCGAAGTCATAGTATACCCTAGAGTGACCAGCCAGAGATCCCAGTCCTAAGAAAAACTCCATAAAAACTAAGCAAGCAATCATTTGCTATCAACTGTTGATTAGGTTGACTTTTTTAAAGCAGAGAATATGCAGAGAGGGAGAAGATAACAGGCAAGAATCCCTCAGGAAGAAACTCCAAGAGGATTTGTAGGCTGATTATCTTTGGAGCACAAACTAAAAGAAAGTATCTGCATATCAGAAGGAGATAATTGCTTTTCTTTCAGTTTCTCACAAAGTTTGCAAGGAGGGTAAATAATTAGTCTCTCGAGAGGTGAAGGAAAGAAAGTTCTCCGGCTGAAAAACTATTTTCCCCACCGTCCTTCTCAGCAAAATCAGAAGTTTCTGCGCCCTTGTTAATGAAGCCCAGAAACGCAAAGCTTTCCTATGGCAGGTTTTTTATTTTTTTTATTTTTTTTTTAGAGAGAGAGAACTTAATTGGAGAGCAAACTAAATGGAAATTGTAAGAGATTATAGCCTTTAGGCTACGTGCTCTGAACACTTCTCCTACCTCCCTGCCCCATGGGGACACCACTCCCTGTGGTGGCCCCACACCGTGCTATGCACGTTGCCTTTTACTGCCAGGGACTCTCCTCAAGACGTCCTGTGGACAGAGCCAGTTTCAAAAATGAGACCTTTGTGCCTGTGCTGTGCCACTGCTCTGCTTAGCCCCGCCCAGTTCTGACTCAATTTGGTACACAAAATCAAACATCAGAACTATTCCTGCCCGCCGTCCTCCCATCAGCTGCCCACAGATTCCCAAAGAATGCCTGCTCTCATCTCTCCTCCCGCGTGGCGACCCACAGAGGTGATCCCACTCCATTTGCCCCTTCTCTGGCCTCTGCCATCTTTGCTTTCCCACCCAGAGGCCCTAGGAATTGAGTCAAGCTGTTTTCAAAGACTCTGACGCCCAGAGGACCCAGGCACTGGCCCTCTCTTGGGGACCTGGACCTGAGGTTCTGTGGAAGAAGGGAGAAATAGTCCTCGTGGAAGGGAAAAAATCAGGGGGCCTGAGAACGGAGGTGCAGCTTTGCTTTCCTTCTGGAGTGTATGTAAAAGTTAAAGCCTTCCTGACTCTGAAAGAGGATTGGAACCGTGGCTGAGGACGCCATTACTGTTGACAGGCAAAACACCTCAGTCTTTAATCGAGAAGTGGGTACCCTGGGTGTGCACAGTGTTTCCATTCTGGAAGAGTCCCAGGCATGGGAACCAAAGGAGAAACAGTTTCTTCAATGTTGAGGTACCAGGCTTCTCTGTTCTTCATAGAGGGGCTCTTATTCTAGATCCTTCCTTTTGCGGTGAATACAGTTACTGAGGTGGGGACACCCAAAATAAGAACTTCACACACAAAAAGACATAAAGAAATGTACAGAAAGCTTCAGAGGCCTGACTGGGGAGAGATCTTGACAGCAAATTTTAATACCGACAGTTACACTTACAGAGCTCTGACTATATCCTAAATCCCACCGTAAGAATTTTATTTGGGTATCCCCAAGCTCTCTAACCATTTCTCACTCCATGATAGCCTGAAATCCTCCATTTTTAAACTGTCATTCTCACAGACAATTGCCATTGAGACATTCACATTGTGATATTTGTTCAGCAGTCCTTTGTAGTGCGACAGCAGAAAGTTATGTGGGGATGAGGAAAACGGGAAACACCAAGAAGGAGGTGGTAGAACAGCCGCGGCCTGCATTCCAGGGACCCAGTGGCAGTGAGGGTCCTCATTCCGAGTGGCCCTACATGTAGGATTCACCAACTCCACTCCTCTGTGGACTGCTGAGTCTCAGAGGAGGATCCCTTTGGTCATGGCCTTAGTGACTTCTCTGACCTTCTCATTCTGAAAGGTCTCATGAAGTTGTTGAGGAAAGCGGTGACTACTGCAGTCATCAGAGCCACCACCTTGTTAAGGTGTGTGGAGTGGCCCTTGCCTGGCCTCATGTAGATAAGAATGGCGCTGCTGTTGCTCAGAACCACCACTGTGAGGTGGGAAACACTGGTGGAGAAGGCCTTCTGGAGCCCACAGGAGGACGAGAATGTGGACCACAGCAGCCACAATGAGGACATAGGAGATGAGCAACATGGCGGGCAGGACAAAGAGCAAAGACCGGAAGAAGCCCATGAACTCAACATGATGGGTGTCAGAGCAGGAGAGCCTGAGGGGCGCAGTGGCCTCACAGAAGTAGTGGTCAGTGACCTTAGGGCCACAGACCCCCCACTTGCACTCTCCCATATGCTTCTGCCTCTGTAATTTCTCCATCACAGAGATGCTGGTCACCTGGCAGACCTGCTGTCTACTCACAGGATCATGTCCCTGGCTCAATGCCAGAGCCAGTCTTTCTTTAACTTCCCTCAGGGTTCTACCATCATTTTCTTCTTTTCTGTACTTTTTTTTTTTTTTTTAGGGAAGGGCCTACAGGGTGTTCAGGGTCTCACTACTAGATCAGACTCCTAGTGACCCATCTGTTTACAGCCTCCCAAGAAGCTATAATGAAATTTAATTACAGTAGTCAGCGATGTTCTATTTCTGTCTTAACTCTTTCAGTGTCATTCAACATATTTACCAAGCGCCGACTCCATAGAGGATATTTGGCTGGCTCTGGGGATGAAATGGTGAACACTTTCTAGTTAACATCCTGATTTAACTATTTTGCTCAGATAAGAGTTGCTAACTCACAAGATTTCTTCCTGTGCCCCAAATTGTTCCGGAAATACCTTAGATATGGCTTCTTCATCTGTTGTACTCAATCCTCATGCTACTTTTCTGCTCTGCGATATGTCAGGCTACATATAACCCACTCTTAAAAATGCCTGTGTCCTGGCCAGCAGGGATTCTGGACTGTGTACGTTTTCCTTCTATGCTGATTTTCCTTGCCTGGCCTCTTCTCCAGGTGCTTGTCTTTGTGCTCCTGTGTAGCATAGATCTCTCACATTCTCCTCCTCCTCTTCTTCTTCTTCTTCTTCTTCTTCTTCTTCTTCTTCTTCTTCTTCT
>PVJA010010982.1:0-43937 GCA_004027025.1 Myocastor coypus
CTCTCTTCCCCCTCCCTCTCCCTCCCCTCTCCCCCCCTTTTCTTTAAGTGTATTTAGTATGGGGTCTCACCATGCAGCTTAGACTTGTAGTGATCTTCCTTCCTCAGCCTCTGCAGTGCTGGGATTACAAGCGTGCACCACTACCCTCAGTCTCGGTGGTGAGCTCAGCATCCCTGCCTTCCAGTGTGGCATGTGGTGCATGGAATGGAGCCCCTATCCACGTGCTTGTCCAAGCGTGTGCTTAAACACTGAGATATCTTGCTGGTCATGGTCCTCACCTTTTTTCACAACTACATCGTGTTACTCTTGATCTCTGCATATTCTCTTTTCTATTCCATGATGAATTGGCATGAAGGAATGAATTTCTGTCTCTACCCCAGGAAAACATTTTATTTATTTGTTTGTTTATATTTTACTCATTGATAACCATGGTGATGGGAGCCTAGGTGCTTTATAATACCTCTTGTCAGTATATTAGTCAGATCAAGGTTATTTGTCCCAGGACAACTCCTACCAATAAAGGAACAAGCTTTAATGGACCCCCTTTTCCTTTGTCCCTGTAAGTTCAGAATTGTCCTTAGGTTTCGTCTGAGGTCAGTGTGAGGTGGCTGGGTTGGGCTGGATCCTTGTCCTCACGCCTCACACCATCTCCACCCAGCAACATTTTATTTTTTGCAAGGCTCCTTTCATGGCACAATTCCCTAAGCTAGAGAAATTACATGTACTGACAACAAAGAGAGGAGGGTTTCAAAGAATGTCATGCAAATAGGTGATTGCTTTGCGGTTGAAAAGTGAAACTTTTCTGGTGCCTCTGGATTTGTGTCTCATTTCATCAGCATCCTCCAATCGAGCATCGCTTCTGAAGTATTTCATCTATCTCATTCACACCGGAAGTTGTTCAAATTCAGGCAAATCTAAGGTTATCCTGTAGACCTAAAATGTAGAATGCATCATGATCAAGTTGAAAAACTAATAAAAGTAATTCCAAATGACACAATGAAGACAAATAAAGTATTTCTAGAACATTTTAGAAACGTGAAGTGACTCAGTAAGGTGATTTAGATGAGTCAAGTGGTCTTCTATACATATAAAGTAGCATCAAATCCTATGAATTATGACCTACATTGCTTTAATTTTATGGTGACTTTAGTTATAATGAAGAAGTTTGATTTAGATGGTAGGCTTTGCCTAACTGACTTTTAAAAGCACTATGATAAACTGTTACATTCATAGTAGTTCACACACAGTATTAGAAGATTCTACTCTTTTCTTGATGGCTATTGATGATCTTCTCTTCATACTTTTCATGTGTTCAAAAGGTAGTAATTTATTTATTTTCATTTTTGTAGAAGTAGACAAACTTGACAGAGGCATCTAAGTTTTGGTGAATAAAAGTTATAGTATAGTTGTTTATATTGGTATAGGATCATATTCATATACATTGTTTTGGATACAAGCAAAAATTATTTTTACTTTGGAGAACTAAGTACCTTCTCATCTTTTCTACTGCATTCCTGGAAAGAATAAATGGGTACCAATACTGATCTTTGAATAGGATCCAAGAAATTATCTGAATTGTTAAAATCTAGAAGTGATGAAAGCAAATATCTAAGTGGAAGTATTTATAGCTTCCCCTGATAAGCTTAACTATGTTTAAAATATTCAGGCTTAACATCTGTGATATTAACGAAGGTCTCCTAAATACACATCTCGCAAAATCATTCTTCTCAATCGCACTGTTCTAAAACAAAGCTTCCTTTTGTGTCAGTCAAAATAGCTTCATTTCCCTGGATCCTCATTATTTTAAACTGCATTCCACTTTAAGGAAACTAACATAAGCATATACATTTCAGGATAATTGTTCACGTTTTTAGAAGGCGTTTCACAAAAGATTCATGAGCACATTGTGTGAAATAACATGCTCTCTCAGCACACCTAAGTGCTGGTTTACACATCATTAAATACTTGACAGAGAGGAACAGGTTGGGGACAGAGGAGAAAAATTCAGCACTAACATAACAGAGCCACTAATAGCAGAATAAAAAACAAACACAAAATTTAACTGAAATTCATAAAGTACGTCAATGAAGAACGATGTCTCTATTACCTAGAGCATTTGAAAAACCACATCTCTGGTTTACAGGAAAACAAGCCTTCAATTTATCTTATTGTGATAATTTAGGAATTATTGGGAAATTTCCTTAGTTGTTATCGGTCAGAACAAAAGGTGGTTTTAATTCTTCCACTGCCTAATTGCTTCAGCAGCATTAAATTCCGAGGTATGAGTTGTTATAGATGTCTATGGCAACTTAATACTCTTACAACCACAGGGCTGGGAAGCACGGATCAATAGCACACAGTGGCTGTAATCAACATGCAGATTAATGAACAGGACCGCATCCACCAGGGGACGCGAGAACAAAGACCAGTTGAGCATCTTAATTGCTAAGTTGCTGCTCAACCTCACTTCCCCATCAATCCCCTTCCATTATGACCATTGATGCATAGCAGACATTAAGAGGAAAACAATAACATAATGATTCGTAAGTGCTAGGGTGCAAATGAATAGTTAGCTCTGGGAAAATCGTGGCTCTAATTATTTCGTGGTTCAGACTACCTAAAAGATCTGACATATTATTTCTAATTTGCATTGTTCCTTGGACCTGACCTGCCTATATTTAATAGGATGCTTTTAATGGAACTAATAGCACAGCAAAAGGTTAGTTGAACAATCTTTTCTCTAACTGTCTCAGCATAGGTTGGAACTGTTCCCTTAATAGAAACTCACAGCCAAAGAATTAGTACTGAAAACACTATAAAACCATCTGAAATAATATCACCTTATAACAGCAAGATTTTTCTCATAGTATTATGTACTGTTATCCGAGTTAAACTAAGCATGTCAGTGAGTTTTGCCTTCATTTTCTTGTACATTGACAGTTATTTTATATGCTTTTATTACTATTTTATATTCTCAGGTTTCAAATAGAATCTTCTAGATGTTGTCCTCCATGTAATTCGTAAAATGTTTCCTAATGTGCAGAAAAAAGTCTATATTTTCTTCATAAATACATAATGGTTGGCTGGTGAGAAAGCTCAATGGACTAAGCCCCGACTTAGGCAAGGTCAGGAACTAGGGTTCGATCCCTGGACCACATGCCATGCCAGCCCTACCTACCCTCCGACACACAATGCCACTGCAGCCATTCTGAGCAGGCCTCTGCCACCAACTGTGGTGGCACACGCCTGTAATCCCAGCTCTTAGGGAGACTGCAAAGAAGAGGATCGCGACGAGTCTGAGCGGCATAGTGAGACCCTGTACCAAATGCATTTTTTAAAAAAGAAGTATATAATGTCATACAGGCTCAGCATTGTATTCAAGAATTTACTATAAGAGTAAATAATGTCATTGCTTATTTTACAGGTCAACCAGCTTAAGCTTGAGGGTATACTTTCCACCAGGGCTGAAGGGTAGAGCTAGCATTCAGGCACCAATTGCTCTGGTGCATTTTGTGCTTTGACAGGAGGCCAAGTGCTAAACAGAGAGCTGGTTTCTCAAGCATGTTCGTATTAGTCAATGAGTTTAAAAGCATTTTCATTTTCTTTCCAATTATACAAATACAGAGTATTACTCCACTTTGGGTTAATATGGAGACAGGAAGTGTGCACTTCAGCGGGTGACATCTCTTTAGCCGTCCACTGGCTCACATCGCTGGGCTGGAATTTCTGGATGAGCTCTTTCAGGTTGATGGGCTTTACTGAATGGGCCCCTTTCCAGGATGTCAGAGAAAACCATTGAATTAGGATTCAGGCAAATTGGTGCCTTGCATTAGGTGGGGTTTCCCTTTCATAGCATTGTTTCCATATAATTAAAAAATTGATATTCACCACAGTTTTGTCAAGAGGTTAATGTAGATATCAACTTTGCTATGGTTTGTGTCTAGTTGTCCCCCTAAAGCCTTATGCAATCATGGTGTGGGAACTTTTAGAGTTTGAGATTAATTCATGTTCCACTGGGATTGTGGGAAGGATCCAAGGCTTGGATTATGGGTCTTATTTCTGCTGGGATTATGGGTGCGAGTGCTATACCCAGCCTGAGACACAGAGCCTCAAAGCAATATAGGAGACACAGAGGCACTCCCTCTCTGTTGCTGTTCTGCTGCCATCAACTGTTGCCCTCTGCCCTGTGCCTCTCTGCTTTAGATCCAGCTGAGTGTAGACTGAAACCTCCTGTACCTGTGAGCTGAATAAACCTTTCTTTCCTTCATTTTGGCAGTTCAGCATTTATCCCAGCAACAAAAGAAGAGTAACTGAGACAAACCACCATTTGCAAATTTAGAGAGTCAGAGAACCGAACTAAGTGTCCAAGTTTTCAAACAAAATTCATCTGATTCTGACTATACTGCTCTTTCTGCTTCTCATAAGTCAACTGGACACATAGCCAGAGTGATCCGCAGAGAGGGAAGTACCACGAATGGCCCCTCTTGGACTCACCCTGGTAGAAAGGTCTTCGCCGCGCTTCCTCTCTTTCCCAAATAAATCATTATGGAATTTTAAATTTGTACTAAAACTTCCTTATCAGAAATCTCCTACATTAAAACCAGGATATGTTCGTGTCCTCGCTGTTGCTGTAGGAGGTACATCTGGAAGAGCTGTGAGACCCAAGGCAGAGGTCAGGAGCCAGGAGACTGAAACTCCAGCCCCAGTTTGGTCAAAACATGCTCTGAGATCCTGGACAGTATCTTTGAACTTTCTTGATGTTACATACTTCATCTATAAAGTAAATGTGTTCTCTGAAATCCTGTGCTCTGACCAAGTTCCCATGCAGTTTCAAAGTAATTATGGAAGCATTCATTAGCTCTTGTTATTATAATTCATTGGTCTTTCCATCTATGTATTCTTTTTATTCTCAATAAAGCAGATCCTATGCTATCTGTACACTAATCTGAGATGAAAACATCGTTTAAGGTGTTACTTCAGTCTGAGAAAACGTGGTATTCTTCAGGGCACTCCTCTTCGTAAAGTGCATAGTAGCCATGTAAAGTACATCATTATGTCACATTATTCGCAGCCTAATCTTTGACCGCACAGTCATTAAACCACGAACACCAGGCCATGTATCTTCAGCTCATGGCATCTGATTTTTAGATTACTTCTCCACTCAGAGTGTCTGTCCTTTGATGGCATGTGCCCTACCCTTCAATTAAGAAACAGCTGTCAATTTAATTGATATGCAGTTGACTGCCACCCTTTTCCAGGTCATTAATGAAGAGGTTAAATCAGAACAGACCCGACTTTCTCTTGAGTCCCAGGGGGCCTTTTGGGAAAGCCTTTTGCATAGCTCTTCTATCTGAAGGCATTCCTTTGGATGTTGTATGGCAAGGAAAGCATTTTGGAAATATAGAATTTCTGCTGCTAAAGAAATATTTTGACTTTACTAAGATCACATGTTACATCTGGTACAGATGGCCATTGGAGGTGTGGTGAAGTAGATATTTTGGAATACAGCCTGGCAGGGCGTCTGAGCTGGCTAGAGCAAGCACTTGATGTTACAATATTCAACACTTGAAAATAGATGCGCACTACATAGAATATATGAAGATTGAGGTAGTCACAGTGAACATGTAGGAGACATAAAGAAACTCTGATCGTAGGCGTGTCTAATGAGCAATGAACCAATAATGCTTATGTTATTATTGATTTCCTATGTTAGCTGCATAGGTATTTTATAAGGTCTTGGTACACTAAATGTTAGAGTACTTGCCTAGCTTCATGAGGCCCTTGGCTCAATTTCCAGGACAAATAAATACTACCTGAAAAAAAAAACTTGAAAAGTGTATTTATTTGTATTTGTGTTTATATTTAATAACACACCTATTTAACACTAAGTACTGATAAAAAATTGACTTTACAGAGAACAACTAGCCACTATGTATTATGTCAGACATCTTCTTGGATCAGAAGAAAAGAAATTTGAAAACTCTAGGATTGAAAAGTGGAGATTTATCAACTTTTCTAAAACATAACTGAAAATGTTAATTGTGGAAACTAAATCTATGTCTTCAAAGTCAGAGGATAATATTTTTTTCCTTTAATTTATATTGCTTGGACTACTACCCAAATCTACCTTAATTTGCAACAATATGGACTCAGAACACCAGAGATACAGACTCTCACAAGAACCACTGCCTACCAAGTAAATGTAAAGCAATCTTACAAAGCATGCTGGGCTGTTACAGAAAATGAAGGACTCACGGGGTGTACAGCAGCATGAGCAGACGCAGCGGAGAAGGGGACGCTCTTCTTCTAAGGCATAGTGAAGTCATAGCCCTATTTTAATTCATGGGTTCAAGGAGAATCCATATAACCAGGGCTTATCTTTTTCTTCCCCAACTGTCTTCACTTTCTAATGATGTTAGGGATCGCTCATTCCAAGAAAAGCATCTCCTCCTTATCTAAGAGCACAGGGCCTAGCATAACGGGTGGTGTTGATCCTCTCCGGCATCCATGATAACGTGCTACAGAATGGATGGATTACGACAGAAATGCATGTTTTCACGCTTTTGAAGGCAAAATCAAAGTATTTGTTGGACTGGAACTTCTCCAGAAACGCTCAAGAGAATTTTTTTTTTTTTTTTTTGGTGGCAGGCTTAGCCTGCCCTGGCGGAGGGGCCTGGGGCGGCATGTGTTGCTGGAGATTGAACTGCGGTCCCTTTGCACTTGCCTAAAATTGCTTAAGTAGGTGCGTTAGAATGCTGAGCTATCTGACCAGGCTGAAAATACTTTCTTGCATCTTCTGTCTTCCGCTAGTTCTAAGTGTTCCTTGGACTGTGGCTACTTAACTTCATTCTTTTCCTACCTTTAATTTAATTACCTTTGCCAAGAATTCTCTTCTAGCCAACTAATGTCACACTCACACGTTTGTGTATTAATTCTATTTAAGAGGAATTACTACTCAATTCACTATATGGCAGGAAGTCAGGGAACTACTAAATGACCGCTGCAGCTATTTTCACTGTTTCACTCTTCTCTCTTTGCTGGGGCAAATACCCTAGATCTAAAATGAAGGAAGGAAAGGTTTATTTAGCTAATAGTTACTGGAGGTTTCAGCCCATACTTGGCTGGCTCCAAAGCAGACTGGTACATGGTAGAGAGCAGCAGTTCATGGTGGCAGAACAGCAACAGTGGCAATAGGCCAGCCAAATCCTGCCGGCAGGAGCTGTGCTGCTGAGCTACATTCCCAGCCTTTGGCCAGAAAAAGCAACAGAAAGATAGTCTCTCTGTCTCTCTTATACTTCATTCAGGCTCTCTGCCTCAGCATGTGTGCAGCACTCACACCTATAATCCCAGCAGTGCTAACACCAATAATCCCAGCGGACCACCCATAATTCCAGTAGATCATGAGTTAATCTCAAACACTAGAAGTCCACACCCTATGACTGCATCAGGCTTTGGGGATTACAACTAGACACAAACCATAAAATTCTCCCTCTGGACCCCAAAGTCTCATGCACATCCCTTTGTGCAAAGGGCATTTTAGTCTATCTCTAAGTGTTGCCAAAATTCCAACAGTTTCAGCATTGCTAAAAAGTCCAAGTCCCAAGTCTCCTCCAAAATCCTAGAAATCTCTTTGCTGTGAGCCTCTATACAAAAGAAAAATTAAACACATTCAATAGTCAAAGGCACAAGATAAACATGACCACTCCAAAAGTTGCAAATAACAGGGGAATACAAAACACTGGTACCAACACAAGCCCAAAAGCCAGCAGGGAAAACATTAAATCCCATAGTTACAACTGGAATGTCTGAAGCAGTTTGCGCTGAGTTGTGAGCTTCAAAGGCCTTACATGGCTCCGCCCCTAAGGCCCTCTTGGTGGTAGCTCCCATGGTTTATCTCTTAGGATGGCTTTGCTTTTTCTTTGTAGTTTCCTCTAGATGATTTATAATTCTGGCTTTTCGAAACTTCTGGATTTCCACTGAATTGGCTTTTCATTCACAGTTTTACACACTGCCCTCCTAGGGGGCACACTACCTGGCTTCAAAGGCCTTCTTCTGAAATAGAGGTGGAAGCTGTCTTAACCTCACAACTCCTGTATTCTGACTGTGTCTAAAACTAGCGCCATGTGGATGATACCAAGGTTTGCATCCAGCTGAAACAATAGCCAGGCTTCCTTCTCTCTTGGTCGTTGAGGTTGAGTGCCTGAATTGATGAACACTCTGACCCTGATTCTGAGGAACAAATTGTCCATGTTGGTGCCATTTTGGAACCCTGTGTGGCTGCTGCTGCCATTCTGGACCACAGGGCTCAGTGACTTTTTCTTGAAAGCAAAGTCCCTGACTTTTGCAATTCTGAGACTGCAAAGGGTGGAGACCTGCCACCTCCTGTGGTACCCTCTGGTCATCCTTTTGATTATCTGGTTCCTTCCCAGCAATCAAGTTCCTCTCAACTCCATCTTTGCAATCCACAGCTTTCATGGTGCTTCTTTTCATGCCAAGCTCATGACATTTTAAATCATCTTTCTTGGCTCTTTGTTATTGTTTCTCAACATAAACCTGACTAAAAGCTACCAATAACAACCATGACCCACCTATGATTCTTTTGAAATGTCTTTTGAATGCTTAATCAGTCTACTATGCTTAATCTCAGTCTTAGGCAAAGTCTCTGGGCACAAGCAAAATTCAGGCAGGCTTTTAGCCAAGCCATAGCACAAATCATCTGGAGTTCAACAGCCAATGCAATCCTCCTTCCCAGCAGAAACTTCCTCAACCTGGAATTTATAGACAGGCTTTCTGATAGTCTTCTAGTCTGAGCTCTTACCAGAATCTCCCCTACAGGACAACCGAAGCTGTTCTAGCTCTTTGTAAGTAGATGACTTCTCCAGACATTTCCTATCCTTTCCCATAAGCCATTCCTCAAAACTTGTAATCCACATGGTCAGATTTTGCCACAACAACAGACCCACTTCTCTGGTACCAAATTCTTTCTCAGTTACTCTTTTTTCATTGCTGGGACAAATACCCAACAGCCAAACTGAAGGAAGCAAAGGTTTATTTAGCTCACAGTTACTGGGAGTTTCAGTCCACACTCAGCTGGCTCCAAGGCAAACTGGAACATGGCTTAGAGTAGTGGTTCATGGCACCAGAACAGCAACAATGGCAACAGGCCAACCATGGCCACAGAGAGTCTTTCTCTCTCTTATATTACATTTCGATTCTCTGTCCCAGGTTGGGTGTAGCACTCACACCCATAATCCCCAGCAGTATTAAGACCTATAATCCCAGTGGATCACCCATAATCCCAGTAAACCATGAGTTAATCTCAGACTCTAAAAGTCCTTACTCCATGATTGCATGAGCCTTTGGGGGGACATCTAGACACAAATCATAACATTCACATGTAATGATCAGCAGGAAAGCATAAAACATGCTAGAACAAGACTTGTATCATATAATTTAAAATAATCTATAGTTCTCAAAAACTATTCCATCAGTGAGCCTAAGGAATTGGCTTTATAATTTACCTTCATTGAGTAGTGTGGTCTCCAAATTGCATAGGTAAAACATTACACATAAGCAGAATGTCAGTATACACGGAGAGAAAAATGTAGATATAAAATTCCATCACTAAGGCTCACTACTTTGTTCCCTTTGATTGGTAAGTAGGTATGACCTTAAGAGCCAGCATTTAACTCATGCTGAACACGAGTGAATGGGAAATACTCTGATAGGACAGGGAATGGAATGAAGGAGGACGTAGTGGCTCCATTGGAGGCTAATCGGTGCACACACAAGAGTTACAGAGACATAACGACTCAGACATGTTAAGAGGCAACACAACCTAAAGACGAAAACTAATATAGCTTACAAAGGGGGAAAAAAGACTCACATTAAAAAACTATCTACCTCTGGAAATTTTCTAAAAATTAGATTTATATAGTTTACTAAATATATGTGTAAAAAGAATGTAAAGGTGACTGAGATGACAATTAGCAAAAGGAGACAAAGAATCCTACTATATTCCAGTTGGCAAGTTAGAAAACAAGAATCAGGGGCAGTCAGATAGCTCAGCTGACTACAGTGCCTGCTTAGGCAGAGCACAGCGATTGGAGTTCGATCCCTGGCATGTCATGCCGGGCCCTGCCCCACGGTGCTGAGAGGGCAAATGAGACTCGGTGTGCTAGTGGACACCTGTAATCACAGCACTGGGGAGGCTGAAAACAGGAGGATCACCGCAAGTCTGATCTATATAGTGAGACCACCTAGCCCTGTAGTAAATACATTTTTAAAAATTCATGAAAATAATAATTATATGTACTAGCAGGTGTCTCAGTCTTCTTGTAATACAAGAAGTTTAAGCTTAAGTGAAAACAGAGAAAAGAAAGCTAAGGAAATAACTGAAAAGGCAATGCAATATGATATCAAATCATTTAAAAATGCATCATGTGCCAACCCCCTTGTGGCCATGCCCATAATTTCAGCATTCTTGGAAGCCGAGGGGAGAGGAAGTCAAGTTCAAGGCTAGCTTGGGTAATACAGCAACTTTATGAGAGCCTGTCTTAAAGTAAAATAATTGTAGTAATAATGATAATATTAATAATAGATAATGCTTGGTATGCCTCTTAGTGTGCAGGCTCTTGGCTCTGTCTCCAGTACCTGCCTCAAAACACACAGCAAAAGAAAACAAAGAGAGCAACAACTTGAGTATAAGAAGATGCTCAATTAATGCTACAAACAACTGGATAAGAAATGAAGATTTACAAAGTAAAGTGGATGAGAGAGGAAACTGACAGTACCACAAACAACCACAACAAAACAAAATGCAAACACTAAGCTCATGTAGTGTGAAGAAGCGGATGTTACTTGGCCTGAAATTGGTGGTTCTCAAGCCTTGAGGTCAGCTCACAGTCCAGGTGATGTAAACAATGAACTTGCATTCTTCCCAGATCTGAGACTGGATATTCTGATATTTGTATTCTTGGTGGGATCCTCTCCTTGGTCCTGCGCTCACCTGGCTGACTTTGGTGTGTGTGTACAGAAAGGAAGAGAGCTGGACACTAACTCAATTTATGAGGGCTTCATCCCCATGACCTGGTTGCAGCCCCTAAGGCCCTGCCTTCCGAGGCCATCTCATCTGGATTTAAATCTCAACATGAGAGTTCTTTGAGGACATCACCGTTCAGGTCAGAGCACTGACCTTTGCTCAGAAGGTAATAATGAATAATGGAGATGACAGTGTCACGCTCAGTGTTTTATTATTACATTAACAATGCATTCTAAAGAATCTTTTAAAAGCCTACAAAACCTTGTGCAACTCCCTTGCATCTGTATACATTTTGTCACATGTTTCCTCTCTGTTCCTCATGTCCTCTCCTGTACATCTTTTTGCTACATAGACATGGCAATAGGTATCTTCTCTGTTCCCATTGGCTTTTGAAAGTTTTAAAATATGGAGCCTCGAGTAGGAAGAAAATAGGTCGGAACGACTTATCACAAAGACAGCTAACTCAGATCATTTTTATTTTCTTTGAGCATGTGTACAAGTGCTTCTGTGACAATAAATAAATACATGCATAAGCTCACTGCTATGTTAAAAGCAAGTGGGAGATCACTGAAGTAAAAATTGGATTAAAATCTGTATGTGAACATGAGAGTTCATCTTAGGCTTTGTCTGCTCACAATAAACAGGATTTGATTAGCTCAATTAGGTTATCAAATACTGCAACATCCCCCAGGTATCCAAATACAAGTAGTAGCATTGCGTGAATGCTTATATCCTAAGAAAAAGTCAATAACCATCATGGTATTCAAACTCTCTAATCTACTGTGTGCTGCAAATTTGCCATCAGTGTTACAGAAGAGAAAAGGTCCCGAATCTCAGACTTATCTCCGTATTTACAATATGTACAGCCTACATTGCCATTTCTGTCTTTTTCCTCAGGGCTGGGGAATTTTCACAATCCTGCTATTGGCTTTAGAGAATACTTCAGAATATACAAGGAAGAAAGGCACAAACTTTATCTTGTTCATAATTGATTAGAAGTCCCAATGTGAGGAAGCTTTAATGTATGTGTGATAAATAAGAACATGGATAACATCTGAAAGAATAAAAATTTCATTTTAAGTTTAAAATAATTACTTTGTTGTGAGAATTATAGTCCTTTGCTTTCAAAAAATCTCCATTCTTCTGCCTTTTAATGATATATTTTGGGTTTTGCTACATCTATGATTTTATTTTTCTGTATCTAGTTGTTTGAGAGCTCATAATATTTTATCTCCATCAAATATTTTCCTTTTCAATCTAATCAATTATTTTAATAATCTAACACTTCTAACAGGACCATATTTCAAAAAAGCTTCTTGGACACTCTTCAATCCTATGTGTATCTTGGTTTTGTTCTTCAGAAAGTTTTTCTTTTCTTAATTATTAAAATAATTATAAATAAGTGGCTTAATACATATATTAATGTCTCAATCGTTGCCTTCCTGTATTTCCATACTAATGGAATGAGGAAGGTTGTATTTCCCTTGCCATTTTTTCTATTATTTCCACATAAGCTACCTAGAGAGTATTTGGTTGAGGCTCAGATCAGGAGTGATTAGTATTCCTTTGTCCTAAATATTTTAGAAAGTGACGATCATTTCTGACTTCAAGAGTTTCCCCAGGCATGAAAAAGCAATTAAAAAGCCACATAGTTGAATGATCTTAAATTTCATGATAGGAGTTATTATGTTGGAGAAATATAGAAATCTGCACCTAATGTGTATTTGGGGATGGTTGACAAATAAATTATGAAAATAGGTTTTTAAGAAATCCCAGGTGGAAACTTCTTCAGTATCGATTGTCATTGTCATGTTCTGCGTCCGGCTCTTTAGGACCCCATAGCGCTGGTTCTCTTCTCCTCAGATGGTGACAACCATTGCAGGGTTACAGCAGTACCCTGGTCCTGTCACTGTACCTGACGTTACTGAAGCAGAGCACTGAAGTGCTATTGGCACTTCAAAAGAATTTGGGCGTCAAGGACATCTCTGTTTCCTGCTATGAAATAAGCAGACTGCAACACAGAGAAACAGAAAAAGAATGGAAACTGTATTTGTGGTTTGATCCCTAATTTTAAAAAAGCTTTTCATTTTATTTATTTATTTATTTATTTATTTATTTATTTATTTACTTGCACTGGGAATCGAACTCCAGACCTTACACTTGCCAGGCAGGTGTTACTCCACTGAGCTACAACCTCAGCACTCCCTGGTCCTTGTAGTAGTTATCAAGGGTAGCAAATAGCTTCTAATTAACATAACTGAATAAGGTAAAATCGTTGCTAGCCTATAGATTGTGTGGGCCCAGAATGCAAATGGGTTCTAACTTGGGTGTCTCCCAGGGTCTTTCATACTACTATAATCAAGTCATGCTCTAAGGCTGTAATCATCCATCTCAGGGTTCCATTGGCAGACCTACTCCCAAGGACACTTATATGGCTGTTATCAGGCCAAAGGTCTATAGCTGTTAGTCTGATATATTTATGTCTTTGTTGTATGGATCTCTGCACAGGGTTACTTGCTTTCTCTAGACCTATTTCCCCTAGAGATAGAGCGTGAAGGGAGAAAGAGCCAGTGATAGAGGGTGAAAAAAAGAAAGTCACAGTCTTTTTGTAACCCAGTCTTGGAATTTATACCTTATCACTTCTTCTATATTTTACCATTAAAAAATTTACTAGGGCCAGCCCATATTCATGAAGGAGGCATTACCCAAGTGCATACACACAAGGAAAGAAACATCACAAAGTGGTATTTCAGTGATTACTATTACTGCCTGCCCTCTAGCTACCAGTGATTCATGTCCTTACCATATTCAAAAGACATTCAGACCTTCCCAACATTCTCCAAAGTCTCATTCTATTAAAACACAAGCTCAAAGCCCAGAAGCCTTTTCTGTAGATCCAGCTTAGGTGCAAATATTAATTCCCAAATATAGTGTCTTAAATATAGCTCCTTGGAAAATTTCTGTGATCTATGGATATTTAGCAATACACAATTAAAGAGAATGATTATTTAGTGTCATGCAATGAACATATATGTGTCCTTATGGGAGTTGGCTTCTCCCTAGGTAAAAGCTGTGTGTGTGTGTGTGTGTGTGTGTGTGTGTGTGTGTGTGTGTGCGTGAGAGAGACAGAGACAGAGACAGTGAAGAGATACAGATAATCTCTTAAACCAAATATCACAGCATTTTTGTAACTTAGTATTGAACATGATATTGTATCCCTCTGTCATATCTTATTCATTTACAGTGAGTCACAACATCCAGTCTACATCCAAGGTGAAAGGATTAAAGTGATGGAAATCCTTGGAGACAGGAATATTTAGAGACTTCTTGGAGGATGCCCACCATTCCTTTCTAGAGGTCTGGCTGCATTTGTATCTTGGACTACACTGAGTATGTCAGGTCCATGAACACAAACTCACTGAAAATTTAAGCTAGCTGAAATTGATTTCTGCTTCTTGAAACCAAGAAAGCTGTGCGGGTCCAACGTCTCTGCTCTTAACTGGGGTTTTCTTATCTTTTCTTTGTATTTTTACAAAAGTCAATCTTTCTTGGAGAAACTAGTACAAGCTGAAAGTCTCTATCAGGAAGATTCTATCTAGAATTTTTTCTTTCCACAACTCTAAGTTATCTTTTCACATTAAAACCTGCTTCACAGTTTCAGACTACTCAGGTGAAATCTTCTGAAGTATTTGACACTGTTGATTTCCTCTTTCTCCTTGAAATACTTGATTTCTCTGGCTTGGATGATAACACACTTTCTCGAATTGACTTTTGCCTGCTTATTTTCTGGATACGTCCTTTAATTTTCATGTTCAACAAGATCGCATTCTCTTTTTTTTTTTCCTCATTGTAGAACATCTTTGAGTGAGTGTATATCGCATAGTTTCTGTGATCACCTGAAGTTAAATTTAAATCACCGTTACAGATTGCAATCCATACCAATAGCTTAATGACCTCTTCAGCAATTCCAACATGATTTCCAACAAATTCCCATGTCATCATCTTATCACAGTCACCACCTGCTATGATCATTTTGTACATTATTTTGGGCTTCTCCACTTACTCAGACTGGTTACTTGGGTTTTATTCTTGATTCTTTTTTGCTTAATTTCTGCTCATTGGACTGCATTCCCAAGTAATGTTGATTTCTAAAATTAGCAACTTTCTATGACATTTTCCTCACCAATAGTATACTATATTAAAAAAAAATAAGGGGGGAAGAGATGGCTCAGGGGCACAAGTGCCTGCCTGGCAAGTGCAAGGTCTTGAGTTCAATCCCCAGTTTCACAAAATCAATCAATCAATCAATCAATCAATCAATCAATCAATGAATCACTTATTTTTTGGTTATTATAGAAAACAGAAATGAAGTTGAGAATAGGGAATCTGTTTTACAAATCAATTGATTACTTAATTAGATACAGAGTTTTGCTATGCACTTCAAGCTCAGAGTGATCTTCCTGTCTCAGCCTTCTCAGCATTAGGATTCCAGCCATGTGCCATCATGACTGGCTTTAGCGTCAGCATGGTGTACTCAGAGTTCTAGGGCCAGAATGGCATGCTGTACTGAGGATCAAACCCAGGTCCCTGAGCTTGCCAGGCTGGTGCTTGCCAGACTGCTGAGCTATGTCTCCAGGCTGAGAATAGGGAATCTTGGTCTATTTATCCACCTCCTAGCTCAATGACATCAAGTAGATGGCTAGACCTGCCGTTGGTTCAGTTTTCTCTTATATAAAATACTATTACCTATCTCTTTGAGGTGTTTAAACTTCAAAATGAGAATACAAGCAAGATGTTTAGTAAAATTCCATGCTTATAATAAAGATAAAATAATAATTAGTTATTATCTGGATTAATTGATTAATATAGTGACCTTATAAATGGAACTTTTTAAATACTCGTAATCGTTAATCTAAACTAGTCTAACACTTCAGTAGAATTAAAAGTGCAGTCATGCCTTTTCTTTCTTGTCATTAAAACCATAAACGGCTATCAGTTATTTTTGGACCTAAACATACTTCAAGTACAACAGCCCTCATGATCATCTTCCTATTAATATTTCCTGTCATGTATCTTGTCTTTCAGAACCTCACCGCCTGCCTACATGATTTACTCTTCTGTGTTTCCTCAGTAATTACTACATATTAGAGAAATACAAAGTATGTGTAATGTGGACCAAGTCCTCTCTGAGGAGACCGTGCACACCACACGGAGCCATTCCCAGTGTCTCGGCTATCAGGTGTCCAACCTGATCGATCCCACCGTCTCTGAAATTTTAGCTTTCCAAAATAGTCTCTCTCTGGTTCCCTGGCTTTATGTCTAATTGATTATGTGGAACTCTTCTTTTTTAAACGTATTTGTACAGGGTTTCGCCATGCATCTTGGACTCATAGTGATCCTCCTGTTATCAGCCTCCCAAGTGCTGGGATTACAGGCATGTGCTGCCATGCCTGGACTTGGAGGCTGACTTGGCATGCCTGGGGAGGGGATGCACGGCATACACTACTGGGGATGAAATCTGGGCCGTTGTGCTTAGCTGGGTAGCCCTGAGCTACTTCCGTGGCTCTCTTGATGTTTTAGTTTCCTGTGATCTCAAATACTATCTTATGCCTGCAATGTATTAAAATTAATCTCCTGTAAAAGAAGTATCTCAATCAAATTTTTCTCTCCCTACTTTTTGGTTTTACTCTTAGAATGAAAGCTATCTCAGCATGCCCTGGGGGGAGGTGGCACTGGCATGGCAGGCCCAGGGATCAATCCCCTGGTGCCTGTGCCTCCTTGCAGGTGCTTTGACCTGCAGAGCTATTTGGCCGGTCCTTTTTTTTAATTATTTTGTTTTGTTTTTGGTTCTGAGGAGAGAACTCAGGGCTTCCAGCTTTCTAGGCAAGCATTCTCCCTCTGAGCCAAATCCCCAGCCCCTAGAATTTAAGCTTCTTGAAGTTTGAGACCAAGTAATTGAGTTTTTGTTTGTCATTTCATCTCCATTACTTAACCTCTTGCAAAATGCACAGTGGAATTTAAACACATATTTGTTGAATTTCTTGGCATGTTTTACTGCAAGGTTATCGAAGCAAAAATCTGCATGTTTAAGGGTTTGTGGTCTTAACATAAGTTGGCCATCTTGCAAGAAGGTTAGTAGGGCACTCTGAATATAGAATCAAGGTTCTTAGTTCAAAGTCATTTATTTTAATATCATTGAATCATTAGTTTCTTATTGTAAAGAACAGGGAGAGAAAGAGGTGGGGGGAGAGAGACAGAGACAGAGAGACATACAGAGAGACACAGAGAGTTTAGGGAGATGGAGACAGAGAGAGACAGAGAGTTCAAAGAGATAGAGACGGGAACAGAGACAGAGAGTCAGAGAGAGACAGATACAGAGAGAGACTGACACACACACACACACACACACACACAGAGACAGAGGAAGAGAAACAGAGAAAATAACATAAGGAACTAAGTTTCTTAGAGATCTGATCACAGAGCGCAAATGACTCATGCTTCTGGTTTAGTTAGCAGTTGCCACTTCAGCGGGGACACAGACCATGCTGTTCTTGCCGACTTTAGCTCCCTGCATGTCTGGCATCAGAAGCTTTAGCACAAACTCCAGGAGACACCAACAGCAGTGACAGTGCCCCCGGTGAAAACTAGGATGGAAATAATCTTTCTTACATTGGCAGATACAGAAGACATCTGTGGAGCAAGCTGAGCCAGAAAGGAGAAAAATGACAGTCGTGGCAGGGTAACCAAGAAGTCTATTCATTCACGGCCTCTGTTCCAGATGTACCTCCTGAAATACTTGAAAGGAGATTTTACGTGAAGAAAGAGGATGAGTAGCCAGGAAGGGCAGAATAACACAATTCCCAGTTTTAACTGCGAACATGTTACTCATACTTGTTATGTACACCATGTCGGCTCTTCCCTATGTACGCCCTTGTGTTGATGCTTTCCTATATTTTCTTGAAATTAGTTAAAATGTCTGCGTTAGAGCTTATCTGTGTATATGTTATCGAGCACCTGGTACCAGCCAGTGATTGTAGGGTTACACTGCAATAACAAGTGTCTCCAAATTAGTCAGAGGTAGATAGATTATCTTTGGCTTTACTCGTGAGTCTGCTGTAGTTGTTTTTGATTTTCTCGCCCATTGTGCCCTCACGTTGGCTTCCAGATATATCCTTTTAAATGATAGACTGACCTTGTTACAGACGGAAGGGTGAATCTGCAAAGCCTAACAATGACCCTAACGCTTGGGTATAAATTTTGCTCCGTGTATAATTTCCCTATTGGCGTCACATGGAAGAACCCTTCAGATTATCTGCCAATCAGCAGTAATAGCTAATCTTTGCACTGCGCTGGGAGAAATATTTAAGAAGAGCCATCTAGTACAATTAATGCACATGGGCACGAAGCGCTCAGTTTTATCTTCCCAGGGCATCTTCTGCTCTCGCTGCGTTTACTCTGACTCTGTTCTTGTCATGTTGGTTTACTATCCACCAAGCACATTTTCCACTTTATTTTAATCACCGATGAGCTATAATGATAATTCTTGTGACACTGTATCCTTTGAGAGCTACGACATAGCCAAAAATCTACTTTTGATTACTATCTTAATTTTTAAGAATTAAGCTTAGTTATTTAAATATTACTGGTGAAATTTTCCTGTTGTTGGAGCCACATCCCCTGGTACCAGTTTATCATGGCTGCATAAGACATTTACACAGACTTTCAGAAAACTTTCTGATAATCAGCACTGATTTCCCCATACCTTATATACTCAACCAATTTATTTTGATTACAGATTGATATTTTTAAAATTATTATCTCCTATCTTTGAAAATTAAATATTCTCAATTTAAGCTGTAAAACTAGGGAATGTTTGCCTTCCATAAAGTAAGGCATCTATAAAACTTACAAATTTTCTGGTGAATTAAGATGATCAATAATTTAGTGTATCATCAGAAGTGTGACTTTCTTGATTAAGGGAAGATTTCTCAATACTTGCACTTATATTGCTGTGCTCCCGATCCAAAAATTTTCATCAGCATTTACCTTCTTTGCAAATGTACAGAGCATCTTATTTTATTCAAGTACAGTACGAGAAAATTCTATCAACAGGGCTTATCCTTAAAGTATAAGAAGATGTACTAACTCACATAAATGGAAATCCTCAGCAGGACTAATTTTAGGGTAAACACCATAAACCTATGATTATTTATTTACTTATTTTTTCTCTCCTTGCTTTTGCTTTGTCTTTAGGATGACAGTGAGGAGCTCAAACTACCTATTCATGCACAGCAAAAAGTGGAAAGTAGAAGTTGTCACCACTTTTGGAGTCCTTTCTGGAACAAGACAGAGGTCTAGGAAGATCATCTGTCATCCCTTACCCAATCCCCAATCGCTGGTAAGGGGCGTGTGATTACCCTTAACCTGACTTTGCTGTAGATTGGAATTGGTGTCAATGGTCCTTGAGGCACATGACTTCAGCATACCGGGGATACCTGGGATACCTGGGGTGGTAGCCAAACAAACCAAGGTTCCCATGGTACAGAGAAGGGAGTAACAAGAGTGCAGAGTAGGCAGTCAGCAACTGAATATTTCAGTTCATTATACCATGTATATACTTGTGTTTTATTAGTGTATGGATAACAAAGAGGAAATACATCAATATAATTTGTTAGCAGATGCTAAGAGACACTAAGAGAAAGACTGGTTTTCCTAAAGGTGTTTTCACTCATTCCCTGAAGGAGTTTTCTCTTGACACATATTGTATTTTGTCCTTTACTTCAGCCCTAACTCCTGACAAGCTCAATATCTGCATAAATGGCTTTATAATGGTGCGGTTGCTTTACTTTCCTTGTCATTACTGAAGCGCAAGTTTCATCCTTAGTATCAATTTTAAACCTCAAGACCTTCTCTCCTGCCACAATCCAATACTTTGCCTATTGCTCTCAGTGCATCTTCATTCCCTTTTGCAAGAAAAATAAAAACAACAACAACAATGCTCAGCAGGCTTCTAATCCACTGGTGGTCCTTCCCCTTATCTGCCTTGCTTACATCTGTTGAGTAGAGCTGAAATTTCCTCACTGTACTCACCATACTGCGTAGCAGTTTCAACTTTGATATTACTTTCTCCTCATTTGGGCAAATCACAGCTCTAAATGGAATTTCCCCTTCTTGTGTGCCTGCACTCATGAAACTGAACAATCCAAATGATAACATGACTAACACTTTCACTTTATTTTTATTTTTGTTTTTTTATGGCCTCTCCAGCCTGCCCTAGAGGCGGGGCTGGTGCAGCATGTGGTGCCAGGATTGAACTGCGGTCCTGCTGGCCACCTGAGCTTTCCTAAGCAGGCGCTTTAGACCGCTGAGCCATTCTGCCGGCTACACTTTCACTTTAAATGCGTGATTAGAGGGCTGGCCAAATAGCTCAGTGGATTAAAGCACCTGCAAGTAGGCATAGGGGCCAGGAGTTAAATCCCTGGGTGTGCAGCGCCGTGCCATGCCGTGCCGGACGATGGCTTTAGACTGGGCTTGATGGGGGCATCTGTAATTCCAGCTCTTGGGCGGCTGTAAACAGATGATCACTAGGAATCTTGTCTAGTAGTGAGACCCTGAACACTCTGTAGATCCTTCGTCCCCAAAATACTAACTAACTAACTAAGTAACTAACTAACTAACTAAATGCATGATTACACTATGATGTTCAAATGAGTCTACTACTTCCTGGCTAACATAGTGTACTTATCTTTGTTCCCCAAACTTTCTTTTTTCCATTGATAATTGTTTTATCTTGTTCGCTTAAACCTTCACCCTCCCATTCCCACTCTCATTCAGCTCCTGGAAAACGCTTCTGCTTTCCTGAGAATTTTGAAGTTAGAAGAGGAGAAGGGTGTCTGAAAGCCACCACCAAATCTAACATGGATGTATGGGTCCATGCACTGGCCTTCTTCTTATAGCTTTAGCTCTACTACCTTGGCTGCTGGTAAAAGCACACTTTCTCCCTAATATACGAACCCATTCCTCTTTGCCTTCTAAATACCACTATTTCAACAAATCCCCCAGTAGCCTATGTCTTTTTATTTTTCCTCATATGCATGCAAACTCTGCTATGTTTCCCGATGAGGAAAACACCTTGCATTGGTTCTGCCTCCCTTGCTGGGGTTCACCTCATCGCTGCTGCACTTTGCAGCGAAAGCCCTGAAAAGAGTTATGTGGAGCCACCGCCTCGCCTTCTCCTGTTTCTCTCGAGTTTCTTCCAGTCAGGCCTTTGCCCCTCTCCATTGAAGTTGTTCTTGTCAAGATAACCAGGGACATCCTCTCTTTAATGTCACACTGAAGGTTAATTCTCATGCTTCACCCTATTTAGCCTTTGATATTAATTTTATGTGACAGGGTTGACAGTGCTCTTATCCTTTAAACATTTTTTTTTTTTTTTTTTTTTTTTTTTTGGCTGGCTCACACATGTTCCTGGTTTTGTAATGACTTCTCTTTTCTTTTATCCTTTTTTAAAAAATTCCTTTATTTCAAAAACTCAGAACCTTGGAGAGCTCTAGATTTTTAACTATTATATTTTAGAAAACTGCAAATGTCCAGATGTATATATCCATTTTTTTTGTCCAATTCAAACAGCCTATTTGAATAGTAGATAGCTTACTGCATGCTCAGCATCTACACATGAGTAAGATTAAATTTAGGGAAGAAACTAAAGGAGTGGGGCTAAGGAATGAAGTTAAAATAATGACACATCCCTGTAACCTTTCACCATAGCTAAAACAACAACCAGCTCAATGTGCTTCATGGGATTAGATTTTTTTTTTTTTTTTTTTTATCTTTTTGAAACAAGGTCTCGATATGTAGTTTAGGCTGGTCTTGAGCTCACTTTTGTCCCTTGGCTGGTCTCAAACTCATACTGATCCTTCTGCTTCAGTCTCCCAAGTGCTGGGATTACAGGCATGCACCACCGTGCCTGGCTGTGATTAGATGTTTTCTGGACTGATGAATTAGCTCCAATTTGAAAATTAGGAATGGTATTGGGGAGAAATAACCTGTAATGTTAAGGTGTGTGTCTGATAACTGGACCTTGGAGAAATTTCTGAGACATTTTATCTACTGAGGGCATCTAGATTATCAGATTAAATCGTCCCTCTTAGGAGCACCTCTAATGCCTGACCATCCTGGTTCAAGAAGTAGAAGGTCAAGAATGATCTTCTAGGAACAGTGCTGGCCTTCCCTAAAGACACTGAGAGTAAAGGAATGCTGAGGAAAAGCCCTTAAAACAATACGTGGTGAGACACGAAGTATTTTAATTAAAACCATTGGATGCATCCATGCTTTTTGTGAGCTTCTTGGGATAATGGAGTGTAACTCTGTAAAGCGTCAAGCTATAAATTTCTGAGTAAGTAAAGGTTGACATAATTTCTTTGAACATTGGAAAGTGAAAAGCAAGAAAAAATGAGTATATTGTACACATGATTGAGCTAATTAAGTGATCCAATTAGCTTTATTGACTGCAACCAGGCTGTACTGAAAATGATACCAGATCTGTACTTAGGTTCCTGGATGAGTATTTTAAGCCCTAAATAGAAACTTGGGAGGTGAAAGAGTCCAAAGCCACATACGCCTAAGTAACAGGATGTGTGACACCAACCACAAAGCTAATAATGCAGATAGAGGCTGAGATTTCTATGTCGTGTTTGTGAGTGCCCCTCCCCCGCTGGGGGCACAGCGGCACCTGTGCAAGACTTGAGCTCCTTTGGATTAACAATTCTGTGCATTACAAGGTGAAGAACTGTGGGTCATTAGTGAAAGGTGCTGCATGGACTATTCATAATGAAGATATTCTTAGGATCTAGGACAGTCCAGAATGCTCCTCAATTGGACTTTGGGAAAGCAGACAGCAGGGAAATCATTCCTAAAGGAGCAAGATTGGAAAGAACTAGGTAGGCTCTCAAACTACTGAGCTGTTTCCCCAGCTAGGCTTAAATCAACAGTTTCCAACATTGCCAGCTCTGCCAATAACCCATTACTATTATGGAATATTGGACTATGTATACAGCTACTTTCTCTTAGCTCAATGAGAAGAAAGTTTTGCACCAATAATGATTAGAAAAATAATCATGTCTGCATCCTACTATAAGAACAACAATAGACATTGTATTAATTATTGGAAATGCACTACTAATGTGTTTTGAAATTGCTTCATTGTTATTTCTTATTAAAAGGAATAAGAAAAAGAGGAAAGAGCAAAGTTGTAAAACTTAAACTAAAGGAAAAACTTCAGTGACTGTGGAAGCTGATAGGAATGCCAGGATAACTATAGCTATACGTAAATCATACACGAAGGCAGAATCTCAGTGAATAGAAGTGGCCAGCTAGTTCACTGCTGGTAGGAAGCTAGCCAGAAGATTTTGAGGAGAATACTCCAGAGGTCAGGTTAGCTGTCTGGCTTCCAGTTAGCACATTTGGTTAGTTCTTAGGGCAAGCAGAGCAATTTCATTCATCACGGCAGCCTTGATGTCTTCATACATAGGGGACTCTAATTGAATTTGGGACTAGATCCAGATTTAACCTGCAGACAAGTTTCTAGAAGTACATGTGGCAAAAGAAAGCTGGGTTAAATAAGAGTGAGAATCTTAGGAGACAGTGGATCCTTAAAGAAAACTATAAATCCGTTGTTTAGAAGTAAGTCTGAAAATTATGGACAGGCTGGGATGATGAGCAGTTTCAGAACCATGAAAGAAATATATCTTAATGAAAACTCCCCTTTAGGGCTGATGAGATAGCTCAGAGGACGAAAGTGCCTTTTTAGGCAAGGGCAGGGACAGTGGCTCGATCCCCAGGCCCACATGCCATGGATCCTTATTTAGCCAAACTCTGTTTAATACCCCGTGATCCCAGCTATGAGGCCCTAGGACAAGTCTTTCCTTTATTTATATTATTTATACTAGCTTTTTTGCTAATAAACCCAACTAGATATTAGAAACAAAGAAGAAATAAGAAATTCACATTAACTGATGAATTAAATAAAAAAAGCATCTAATACATGAATAAGATGGGATAGTAGCCTCAATAAAAATGTGTGAACTACTGGCTATGCAGTAATGCAGGTGGATCTTGCAACTACTGTGTTAAGTACAGGAAATCAGAATAAAAGCTGCAAGCTCACTGTATCATTTTCATGGCATTTGGGGAAAGGCAAGGCACCGCGAAGCTCAACTTTATTCTTGGTTGCCAGAATTTAGATATGGGCCTGTAAGGCTGGCTGCAAAGACCCTCTAGGGATGTTCTGCAGTAATGAAAATATTCCAAAATGGGACTTTGACGGTGATTGCATTGGATACATGTGTTTGGTATATAACTAATTTCTGCAAAACATGACCTGGCCCATAAAATAGAATCATTATCTTTCCTGAAAGATTTCAATTAGGGTTTAATGATATACATTTTTGCATCTGTGATTATTTTGTATGTACTAATAAATCCAAAATTATGAACCCATACCTCTGAAACCAAAATATCTTTCATCTAAAATTATTTTTACATAGAGACATTAAAATAGTTGTGATTGTAAAAAAGAAAAGCCTGTAGGTTACATTTGAAACTCATGCTCTTCTTTATGTGAAGAAATGGAGGCTTAGAAGAGAGAAATCTGTTCTGGGAGGTGCTAACAGGAAGTAGGTAGAAGGACAGGATTTGAAGGGAAGTCAGGAGAGACCCTGCAGGCTGCTTGGAGCTGTCCTCCATCTCTTTCCTAAGCTCACCATCCAGTGGCTGTGGTTAGTTTTATAGGGGTGTCCCCTTAGCAGTTAGAACATTATCAATAACGTATTTGGTAGTTAGTGTGGGAGCACAGGCCTCACACTGTATAAAACTTTTCATGAAATTTAATAGTAATATCAGGAATTTGGGGCATGTGTTCAACCTAACACACAAAGTTATCTTCAAGGTAAGAGACTGTAAGCACAGTACTGCTGCCATGTTTACTGGGCATATATTTTTTTTATTACTTTTCATAAGAAATAACAATGTGACAGTTTTAAAACACATTAGTAGTATATTCCTAATAATTGATACAATGCATATCGTTGTCCACGTAATAGTTATGGTCTTTCCTTACAGTCAGCTAATTCATTCTCCTTTGCCAATTCCTGCCTCTAGAATAGAGGCCTCAATGTAAATCACCCCTCTCATTTTAGCCTTGTGCTTTGCTGTTCATCACGTAATTCTGGTTTTCTCAGAGGCTGGGTCCTACCTCATTTCTTGAGTATTGACAATGTTTTCTACACGTGCTACTCACAGAGAGACTTATTTACTCTGCTGTCTCAATACATAGGAGCTGCACCATTTCCCTTGAATTTAAATTGTTATGACTCTGCGCCCATTCGCTTATCTCTTGCCTGGGTTGTGGCTAATGTAATTGGTCTTGGTTTCTTCCTTGTCTCTAAGGACTGTTCTCCACACAGCAGCAGGGTTAATCCACCCCCCCCCCAAAAAAAAAATTCTGACATGGCTATGTAACTTCTTACTTATAAATCCATGAATGCTCTTTGGCTCAGAGGGAAGTCCTAAGTCCTTAATCTATCAGATCCTCTATATATTGGACAAGCTAGTTTTCTGATCTCACCTGTGCCTCTACCTCTTTTATTTAATCTAACATTCTAACCACGTTAGGTCATTGACATTGTTCCGGTTGATCCAACTCATTTCCTTCTGTGGTCTTCATATGTGGTATTTTCTCTGTTTGCAATGCTTTTCTCTTCATACCTGTATAGGTCACTCCTTGAAAATATGACCGAAGCAAAGTTTTAGACATCTTTATTTCATACAACATCCCTGTTCAGTGTCAATATCTTTTTATCACTTTGCTTTTTAGCTCCCTTTTATTTACCACCTAGAACCTGGCTCCTTTCAGTAGAATAAAAATTTCATGAAGACAGAGAATTTGCCAAAAGTGCTGCTACAATGGTATATTCAATAAATGTTTGCTGAATAAATGAAGTTATTGTGACAAATAAATGTATAATTTTCCCAACCAAGATGTCTAAAGAAAGGATAAGAGAGTCATTCTTCACAAGACAAATTATACAACTGAAAGAAAGCCTTTTTCTTTTCGCAGTTTTTGAGTATCTGTTTATTTATGAAAGAAATATTTGAAATAAATAAACTGGGAGGTTTTTCCTAAATCCAGAATTTCTCAATTTGCTATTATTATTTTCAAAAAATTTATGTCCCTCCTGTGTGCTTTGTATTTCTCAGGCATCGCTACAAAAGTATAATGATGAAAAGCACCAAGTGCAAATAAATACAGTACTGATATAATTTCAAAACACTTCAAGAAAACAATTATTGTTCTTAAATCAAAGTATCAAAAATGCAAAGAATAACACTTAAGTCACTTAATTCAACCTGCCAAGACTCAATAGAATCATGTATTTCAGTGTTACCTTCGATAAGAATTATTCAAATTGTACTTATTGCTGTGTGAGGAGGTTTTGTTGCTTAAGTTTCGTTTATTGTAAATAATTTTAAGTTAATATCTTTGTGTATTCTTGCAGTAGTGGAGGGATGAGTAGGTACCCTACTAAAGATAAATTACATATAAGGCATGACTATTATTTTATGCATTTGGTACAGGATCTCACAACACAGCTTGGACTCATAGTGATCTTCCTGCTGTCAGCCTCCGCAGCATTGGGATTACACACGTACACCACCATACCCAGTCCCTGTAGCTGGATTAGCATACCCGGGGTGGGGCCAATGTGGCATGTGGTGCTGCGCATCAAACCCCAGTCCCTCTGCTTGCAAGGCGGATGCTTAGTCTGCTGAGCTTTCTTGCCAACTTTGACGCATTAATTTTTTAAGCTTTTATTATAGTACTGTGGATTGGACCAAGGACCTTCCCATTGATCTGCATGCCCAGCTGTTTCTCCTTTCGAGGAAAGGCTTTGGTAATTTGTGAAATTTTGATCCTCCTGTCTCACCCTTGGAGTGCTGGGATCGGCGCCAACCTCAGCACGCCCGCTTGGAGCATCACAAAACTTTTCTCTACTTTCGTGCTTGCCGTTCTCTTAAAACCATAGAGTCTTTGTTGAAATTGCTCCTGACTCACTCACATTTTGAGCTTTTGTGGTGTCAGCATCCACTCATCCTGTGTCACAGACTTAAACCCATCCCTAGGTAAAACTAAAGGAGCTTGTAAAAGGGCAGTTTTGAAGGTGTCAGCTCAACTTCTACATCATCTTCTTTTTCCAAAAATATGTGGAAAGGTCTTTCTGTCCAGAAGACTTGACATAATACACAAGTTTCTGCGTTATTTAGACATACTTATTCTTTTTCTTAATATGATGGAACACTCTTAAAGGTTTTTGAAAAACAGGGCAGCTGTTTCTTATTTTTGCATGTTAGTGAAAAACTAGCTACCTACATGTAATTATTTTAGTCTTTTGCTTAGAAAAGTTGAAGCTGATCATAAATGCATTGCATGTTTATATTGAGTCCAGATTCTGAATTGTGTCAATTTGAGTATTTTTTTTTTTAAATTACACAAAGTGCTGTTTTTTATTTGTATATATACATGTTTACAGTGCAAAGTGATTACGTTCACTGTACAGAGGTGGTCTGTGTACATAATGTGCATTAATGCTTTTCCAATCCCCTTTCTTCCTCCGCCCTCCTTCTAGCTTCTGGTCCCCTTCCCTATAGAAAAATCTCTGTCTACCTTTGTGCTCCTGAGGATAGGCTCGTGGGCACTAACAACTCTTAGCTATGTTTGAACAAACACCGAAACCATGACATTCTCATTAAATGTAGTGAGTCTGTTAAGGTAATTTTTGTCCAAAACTTTACTGGTCATTTTGATGGCAAAGTAAGTATTACCAAAGAAGCTCTCCGCATTCTTTAGGATAGTAAATGAACTTGTACCATCTTAAACAACAGGGGCAGTCAGATTTATAAGCTTTATAGTGATGCATGCTTCTTTGCTTCCCAGAAATTAGACCTTTCAGTTTCTGTGTTGTCAGTGCGTTTTACTCACGTTGGTTTCTATCACTGCATAATTCTTTTTTTTTTTTTTTTTTTTTGAGACAGGGTCTCGCTATGCAGTTGAGGCTGGTCCTGAGCTCACTTTTGTAGCCCAGGCTTGTCTCGAACTCGCACCAATCCTCCTGCCTCAGCCTCCTGAGTGCTGGGATTACAGGCGTGCACCACCACGCCCGGCTCACTGTATAATTCTTAATAAGAAAGAGATGAGAGAAATTTTCCCCTATGGTCTTTTCTTGTTATAGTCACAGCTAAAGAGGACTTCTACATGCCATGCGTCACTATTCCCGTCCAGGTTATGGCTTCTTTTCAAATGATTCTTTATATTTTTTAACATCTCTTTTATCCTTAATCTGATAATGATGCCTTATTATTATTATTTTTTTGTTTTTTGGTGCATAAACATTACATACTGACCTCCAATGTAAGAGCCCAGTGGTATCTGCAGATTCTAATAATTGCAGCAGAATAAACTTGAGAATCAGCCTGGAATTCAAGTCCTGGCTCTACTTCTTTCCATCAGGTGGATTTTTAAGCTTCTCCATGTAATTAAAAGGAATTTCAATACTGTTTACAATCATTATGAATTTCTTGAACTCCACGCAGGAAAATTCATAACCTCCAGTAATATTCATATAATTTAATGATCTATCTTCATGACAAGAGCTAGTCCTCAAACTATTTCCGTAGAGTTCTTTCATATCCTTACAAAATAAGTAAAAGAAATAAAAAAATTCTTTCCCACTGGGGCATCTGTGCTTTCCTCCTCTGTCTTTTCTTTCTTTCTTTCTTTCTTTCTTTCTTTCTTTCTTTCTTTCTTTCTTTCTTTCTTTCTTTCTTTCTTTCTTTCTTTCTTTCTTTCTCTCTCTCTCTCTCTCTCTCTTTCTTTCTTTTTTTTGGCTTTTTCTTTGAGACAGGGTCTCACTGTGCAGTTCAGGCTGGCTTTGAGCTCACTTTTGTAGCCCAGGCTGGTCTCAAACTCACAGCTATCCTCCTGCCTCAGCCTCCTAAGTGCTGGGATTACAGGTGTGAGCCACCATGCCCGGCTCTCTCTTTCTTTCTTTTCTTTTCTTTCTCTTCTTTTTTATAGATGTATTTGGTAGAGGGTCTCACTATGCTTCTTCGACTCACGGTGATTCTCCTTTTTTCAGCCTCCCTAGCATTGGGATTACAGGCATGCACCACCATACCCAGTCTCGTTGGCCTGTTCAGCGCGCCCAGGGAAGGACTGGCACGGCATGTGGTGTCAGGAGCAAATTCCAGTCCCTGTAGTTACCCGAACAGACACTTAGGCTGCTGAATTATCTTGCCCACAACCTCCTCTGTTACTTCATTGTGTATCTCCACATCCCTACCTGTTGAACCTGAGTATTATGCCTCAAGAATGGGAAAGCCACAAAGAAGAAATAATCAAGATGAAAACATTAAATTTCTCTTTATGAGCACTTTCTTATTATCTAATATCAAGAGTTTATGGTAGACAGACCTTTCTGAACACTGTTGTTTTGAAACTGGTTTATCTGTGGGCTCAACTCAGTGGATCCAAATAGAAAGGAAATTTATTTCATTTTTCCAAAATAGACTGTCTTTCTTTCTTGCCCTTTCTTCCTGTACAATATGAAGAACAGGAGTCACACCTTTTCTAGCCTTGTGGGAGTGTTAGAGAGTACAGAGAGAATTCTAGTCTGGTAACAAATCACAATGTTAATCTGCTGTTTGGTTTAAAGTTTGGATCCTAACTGCAGAACTACAGAAGGTTAAATTTCTAATTTCTTTCTTTTTGTCACTCTTTCTTATCACTATATTGTATTTTTGTGGTTTCTAAGAACGTGGAGGGCCAGGATCCTTATATACTTTATAGATATCATTTGATTGATTACAGGTACACCTTAAATTGAAATAAACCAACACAACAGAGAATGAACCACAAATTACAAAATATAGCTTATACCATAAGGATCACTCTTATTTTGTGAGCTTCTGATTCTCTAAGAAAGTGTGTGTATGTGTGTGTGTATGTGTGCGTGTCCACGTGTGTATATGTCTCTGCATAACGTACTGCCCTGTGAAATGTGTTTCATGTCATAGATGATGCTCAAAAACATTGAGCCGGGCGTGGTGGCACATGCCTGTAATCCCAGCACTCGGGAGGCTGAGGCAGGAGGATCGATGTGAGTTCGAAACCAGCCTAGGCTACAAAAGTAAGCTCAAGGCTAGCCTCAACTGCATAGCGAGATCCTATCTCAAAAAGACAAAAAAAAAAAAAAAAAAAATTCCAAGCCACTGGATTATTAATGTTGGAAATAATTGCCCTCTTTCCCTGAAATATAAACCTTTATCTTTCTTAGGGTGCCCTTGAGCTTTTGAGAATCCTCTCATAGACTGCACCACACTATATACTCTATTAGATATGTTCTACTTCTTGTCCTTGTGGGCTTTCATGCTTTTCTTTTGTACCAAGGGTTGAACTCAGGACACTGCTCATGCCATTGAACTACCTCCTCTGCCCCTTGCTTTTGTCTGCTGGTGGTGCCTTCCTGCCTAATCCCAGCAGGAACTGCCTTTCTAGGAGAGTCCCTCCTCAGCACAATTGACCCGCCTCAGTGGAAGTATAGGTTGTCTGCACTGTGACTTTTTGTGGTGCAGCCTACTCTTTTGCTTTTCTAGATGAATAACCAGAACTCTTTGGCCCCAAATTCCAAAATGCTCAAACAACAGTCTTAGAAGAATTTTCTCACACTCTGGCTCCCTCCTTGGATGGCCTTGGAGGGAAGAAACTCAGTCATCGTCCACCTGGGACTGGGACCTCAGTCTCTCCTACAGATTGTCAGGCAACTTCTCTATAATAGTGTTCATGAGTTCCACATGATTTAGCTCACAAGCAAGAGAGAGACGGGAAAAGCCAAAGAAATCTCTCTGAATTAATTCATTTTCTTAAAGATACTTGGACTTTATTTCTATTCAACTAATGCCTAGGAACTCTTGCATACAGTGACGGAAGAGCTGGTTAGGAGTCACAAGACTAGATTTTAAGTGGAATAGAGCTAATTATTTCTCCACTTCTATTCATTCTAGACTTTTCTAAAGCATCAGGAAAGATGTTTATAGGATGAGATTCTTCACTGGTTCAAAACTTCAGCTGGGTTAAAGAGTTTCTTTTCTGTTTTCTGCTTGTTCTCAACATAGATTTTAAAATAAATGGGTTTCTAAATTGAATTCTTTTGAGTGAATGAGCATGGTTTGATAAAAACAGGACTGATCTATCACTATTATAGGGCAATGAGTCCACCAGGGTTCCTGGTGACCTTTCGTGCACTGTATCTGCACGGATCATGCAGACAAATGCTTGAACTGCTGCCGTTCTGTGTCTTGGCAGACTGCCTCCTAATCCTCCAGGACAGAGAGATGGGGAGGTGTAGGAGGCCCTGCCACGAGCCAATTTCTCATTTTCTTCCTTGTGCTGAGGAGGTAGGAGGCGTTCTGCCTCGTGTCCCCAGTCACACAGCTGTGGGATGTGAGTGCTGCTGCTGGAGTCAGCTCCTCAGGAGCGGGGCTTCTCCCTGTTCTCTTCACCATTAGCTGAGGGTTTGGCGTCAGCGTCGTGCTCGTTGGTGGTAGCCCAGAAGCTCCTCAGGGGTTGGTTCTTTGGGGCTGTCTTGCTCTCACTCTCTGTGTACGCAATGAACTGCATCCAAAAGTGGCTCTTTATCCGTGTCTGTGGAATCAGGCAAGCTTTTCCCCCTTGCTTTGCCTTATGCGTGCTCTGCGTGGCAGCAACAGAGGAAAAAAAGTCAACAAAAAATGGAAAGAGTAAAAAAACTATTTGGGGAGCTGTCTCCTCAGCCTTGATATGTATTTAAACCTCTGTCAGATTTTACAAAGTACTCATTTGTATTGAATTTCAGTTTCTCAAATCTTAACTAACATCCATGAGATCTAACCCCCAGTCCGGATACCATAGGTGTCCCAGTGTCCCTGGTTATCAGAATGGTTTTAGGGACGCAGACTGCTCTGTGACACAGTTACTTTACTGCTCATAAGAGAGTGCATCTTGTTTTAATCAATAAGTCTTCACTGTGTTCTTATTCACTTGTAATTTAGGGAAGTCGCCTTGCACAGTGATGGGACCATTTGTCTACTCTGATCTGAGATGCCACTTTCAGCAGAATTTAGAGCCCGTGGTTCAGCATGGAGCAAATCAGTCAATGCACGTATGTGAATGGTGAGCTGACAAATGTAAATTAAAAGTATGCAGGTTGCTTTTCCATGCTGAAAATGACCAAGGAGATTTCCCTCGCTCATCCTAGAGCATTTACTTTAGAAAATATGTAAATAGATTTCCCTTTATATGAAATACATGTAAATCCTTATAAGAGCTAAATAAGGCTTTTGCGTGTTTTACAACTCAGGTGTTATATCACACAATTGTTATATCACACAATGCTGTCTTCCAATTAATTATTTAGGTTACTGGATATAAGCATGCCAAATTGGTTCTTAAAAAAGTTATAAAAATTAAAAAGGAGACAAAAGATTTAAGCATGAACTGCTCCTTTCAATATTGCTTTATACAGACAAATTTATTTGCTTTCTCATTGCCTTTGTCAAAAGATTTTCAGGGTCAGGAGAACATTGTGTTTTTAATTGTATTGCCCTAATAATGGTGTCGGAGCAATGACTTTGTAAAATAAAAGTATATTCTAAGGCAGCTCTGATTTCAAATAATGTTTAACCTCATGCTTAGGAGTGAAGAACCCTCCGTAAATCTCAGCCAGAATTGACATAAACTCCACTTGCTAAGTGCAAGTACAGTTCTTATCACAAAGCAGAGCTGGGGTTTAGGTACCTGCTCAGAATTGAGGGAAAAATATTTTAAAAGGCTAAGGAGCGTTAACATTTATAGATCTTTACAGAATAGTCCCCTCCACATATCCAGGGGTAGTCTAGGAAAATGAAGTTTGAACGCAGTCCTCTTCCCAGCCTCTCTACTGGCCACACGGCCTTTGCTGAGTCTCTTCTCCACACTCAACTTCAGTTTCTTCCCTGAGAAAATGACCTTTGGCTATGTCGTCTCCTAGGTATGCTATGACCATGAAACGCAAATGTCATCTCCTAGGTATGCTATGACCATGAAACGCAATAAGAAATGTAAAATGCTCAGTTCACAGCCAGTGCACATGTAGTGCTCCACCTATAATTGTTATAATTACCCTGTACCCAAAGGTTTCCTGCTTCTAATTACAAAATTAGAACTTCAATCTTTTTATTTTTTTTTTGTCTCAAAGGCCGCTCAGTCACTAAGCTCCATTCATTAAAATGCAAATGCCTCCTGGGTAAGATTACCTTTTAAGTTAATTTTAAAGCATTGTAAGTAATAGTTTCTAATGGACCAGCTTTCTGAAAGTGAAATGTCTTGAGCAAGAAATGGGAAGGGTTGGAGAGACGGGAAGGACGGGAAGGATGGCTTCCTTGTGGGGAATGGAGGAGGCCCAAAGCGGGGATGAATTGGAGGGGTGGGACCAATCCCTATCATTTTGCCAAGCCTGACAATTTCATGACCCCATAGGATGGGCTATTTGACCGTGCAAATGAAGACGATGTGCTCCTAGGAATGTATTTGAATGCATCACCGCAGAATAGTCACAGCAGTCCTGCGGGCTTGATGACGCAGCTCCTATTATAGATGTTAAAATCAGCCTTAGGATATTAAGGTGATGTACTGCCTGAACCTTTCCTAACTGAACACACTAGTCTGAAGACTGTTTCTTGATTTTGCTAAGTCTCTCCTGGCCTGGTTTCTTTCTGAACAGGGATTCCGAGATGCAACATCCTTTCACAATGAGGCTCAGCCATTTCAGTGTTCGTTTGATTTAAGCTACACAATTGGAGAGGTGAGAGAGGGATGAATCTGAGCCTGGTGTATACATGATGGCCGCTTCTGTTTCTTAGACCTGTTTGCCTCAACCTAAATGCCAAGGAGGTTGAGAAATAGAATCTATGGTGTATACTCAAGATGGGGAACAAGGTCTGTGAAGATCTAGCTTATTTGTGTCACCATCAGGAACACTGAGGTTTTAGTGTTGGACCTCTAGACAGATTATGGTGATGTTGAAGTAGTCACGGAAACAGGTTTGGATACATATGTGTGCGCGGAAGCCTCAAGAGGAAACACGAACAAACAACTAATGAAAGGAAGAAGTCACGCTGATGAAAGAACAATCGCATTTGCCTCCATATTCTGTGGGGTATTAGTCTCTATTTCCCAGATCTATTTATCTTCTGAGCATGGGAGAAGCTGTAGAAAGCATTAGTGAGCAATATTATGAGTGTGCAGAGTCTTGCCCTTAGCAAGTAATCCCAGGTTGCTAGACGAATAATGTCCTCTATGCACTATGGATGCTACCGTAGCGATTTATCAGGCTCTTAGAAGCCCTGAGACCATTAGGAGAGGGGAGCCAGGCCATGTTCACTACCAGGCTAGGTTGCCATTCTTGGCTATGCAGAACCAGTCTGGAGAAAGAACAGAGAGGTGCAGGCCACAGCGTCCCAGCAGGAGAGAAGACGGGCTTCTTCATCACCTTCCCTCGTGCACCGTGCACTGGTGTAAGTCAGCCTGTGCCTCCCTCGTAATTGTAGATTTGCTTTGATTCTGAGATTAAAAAGTACCTATTAGGACATCTGAGACAACGCCTTAATGACTCTCCTTTGTGCGTTTTGAGGAACCCGACTGTCACCCTCGGGGAGAGGGCCCCAAAGCAGCTGGCGAGGACACGCCCCCCTCATCTTGTGCTGAGTCACTGGGGTTAATTCTGTACTGAGTGAATTTTCAATTTCTGGGCAGCTTAATAAGGAAATCCGGGACGGATAACCGTTGCGTAGTTACTGGGATTAGAGCGTAACCGCTTCCCTCATTCTCGCAACTTTAATTTAATCAACCTAACCTCAAAATAAAATTCTGTAATTTTGAAAAGAAGGCCATGGTGTGCTGGTGAGATCCTGATCGCAGTGGTGCTCCTGCACTGATTTTAGCTAAGAGGCGTTGTTTTACCATTAGCTGTTTTCTTATTTTAATAGGAAATATACGCTCATTGTAAAAATCTTCTACATAGAACATCATCTATAGTGCCATTCCAGTTAGGCCACTAAAAGCACTATTTTTCTGTTCTTTCAGTTATTGTTTGCCTCTTCCTATCTCTTTATCTCTACTTAATTATATTATACCATAGGTATTTTGATTTTTAAAATGTGAATTTCAAATCTCAGAATATTTGCTGAGCACTTTTTGGTTAATCTTGCCTTTTTTTAAATGATTATAGAAATAGGATGGATAGTTGTCACTATCCCCGACTGGAGAGGCTCCTTTCTCCAGCTGTTCCTTATATGATTTTCTCCTTTTAGGGTTTTCACATTTTAACAAAGGAAATATGCTGAAGGCTTGATGATTTAATCCAGGGTGACAATGCTTTCTGCATTGTATCACTCTTGGAGAACCCTGAGCACCCTTTCATTGTTGTCTGGTATCTGTTATGGGTTCTCAACATAGAAACCAGAAAAAATCCAATTATTAAAATTCATCAGCCTTTATTACCAGGCTGGGACCATTTGACCATGCTCACAGAGGGGTAGACAAATGGTCAGGAGCCTTCAAAGTATGGAACTTCTTAAAGGTAGAAACTGCATCCTGTTTGGCAAACAAATTGGTCATTTAACATAGACAGAGCAGCAGCTTTAGGAACAGTGTGACCATTACTCAACATACATTCTTTTTTGGGAGCATTGTTTAGTTTTTTTTTTTTTTTTTTTTCCTTTTTGAGATGGTCTCACTATGCAGTTCAGGCTGGCCTTGCGCTCACTTTGTAGCCCAGGCTGGTCTTGAACTCACACTGATCCTCCTGCCTCAGCCTCCCAAGTGCTGGGATTACAGGTGTGAGCCACGACGCCCGGCTTAGTTTTGTTTAGTGTACATCTGCGTACATGTGGTCTTGACTACTATAGAAAAGCTTTCCAGTTGGTCAACAACACCTTAGTTATTTTGTAGTTAGAAACATTTCCACCTTTATTTTTACTTGTTATGTAGGTCTATTCTGGGAACTCTCAGTCTATTGATCATTTGCCACCAATACACCAAGCCTCCTTGCAGTCTTACAAGGAAGTAGGGCCATGGAAAGTTGAACAGAGTAAATTTTTACATTTAGTTTTACATGACTCATTACATTACTTTTACATTAACCCTTCACATATCTTCCTGTCTGTTCTCATTTTTTAAAAAAATGTATTGAGTAAAAGATCCTCAAGTGTCTCACTGCATAGATCAGATGTATTTCTGTTTTTCAACCTCCCAAGTGCTGGGATCATAGGTGCACACCACCATGGCCAGTCTCATTTGCTGTCTCAGCATGCCCAGGGGGTGGAGCCGGCAGGGCAGGCTGGGGATCAAACCCCTGGACCCTTGGTTTGCCTAAGCAGGTGCTTTAACCGACTGAGCTATCTGGCTGGGCCTATGCTCTTAGTTTTTCTTCTTCTTTTGTGTTACAGGGACTTGAACCCTTAGACACTATACTGACCTGCACCCCACGCGTTGAGTTTTTCCCTTGAGGCAAGTTCTACCTAACTCACTAAGTTTCCCAGGCTAAGATTAAACTTGCAGTGTTTCTGCCTCAGCTTCCTGGCATTCTGGGATTGCAAAGCTAGTTTTTGCCACATCTCTGGCTCTTCCTTCTTTTGTCTATCTTTTCCTTTTTGGTTTATTTTGTATTTCACTGTTCCCTTAACTCAAATCTAAGATCCTATAGTCTTACCAGAGCAGTTCTCTGTGATTAGACCCAACACATTTTACCATCATTGTTATCTCAGTGTTTGTTTCCTCTTTAGTTTATAGTGCATGAAGATTTTCTCTCATCTCTTCATCATCTTAATTATATATTTTTAAAAATATAATCAGAGTTTTAAGGTACTTCATAGTGCTATGTACTGTACTTGGTTTAAGGGTCATGTGTATTTTGTCACCTCAAAATCCACAAATTGTCTGTAATTGGCCTCTAAATGCTTCCTGTAGAATACGTGGAACTTTATCTGTGGGAACCAAAAAAGAAAATGTTTAGGTATTAGCAACTGTTAGAGATTTATGTTCCATTATAATTTGGAGAATGTGTTTGAAAGGTCTTGATTACATATCTACATTACCGCCTCAGGTAAAATTAATTTCCCATGTTTTGGTAGTTTGTGGTTTAAAAGTAAAATAGGAGATAGAAAATACATAAGCATTTCAGAAATTGTTGGTAAGTTGTCTAGAATCTATTGAATGACAGACTCACTTTCTGTCATTGAAAAAAATTTGTTTCTTAGAGGCAAGACCTGGGCTTCTTTTCTACCTATTTGATTCTTCTTTATAATAATCCAGAAGAATAACAAGTATTTAGCTGGGAGTGGTGGCACATGCCTGTAATCCCAGCACTCAGGAGGCTGAGACAGGAGGATCAGTGCGAGTTCGAGACCAGCCTGGGATACCAAAGTGAGCTCAAGGCCAGCCTGAACTGCATAGTGAGACCCTGTCTCCAAAAGACAAAACAAAAAACAAAACAAAACAAACAAAAAAAACAAGTATTTGTTGAAAAAAACAGTTGTGGAATAAAGCAATATAGTTTATCAAGAAATCTTGATTCTAAGAGTGAATGTTTATTTTTTATTTTTTATTCTTATTTTTATTCATTTATTTATTTGGCACGGGATCTCTTTATGCAGTTCAGACTCATAGTGATCTCCCTGTTTCAGCCCACCATGCCCAGTTTCAGTGACCTACGCAGTGAGAAGGCCAAATGACATCCAGTATCCAGGTCCTTAACGCTTGCCAGACAGCTGCATAAGCTACCATGCTATCTCCTCAGCCCTGAATATTTTAATATTTGATGATTTTATCCTGAGCTAGTGTCTTAGCTTCTGTGTTCTATTTTTTTTTGCATTTGAAAATGAAAAGGATGAACATGATATTATGCAATATTTGCAAATAAATGTGGTCACGTTACTCATTCTCAAAATACTCCAGACACTTCATGGTTTCGTCATGACTTACATCTTCTGTACATTGTCTATTAGATAACATTTTTATGTGCTTGAAATGTCATGTGACTTTTAATGACTTTTCTTGTTTTTGTTTTCAATAAGGTTCTAGATCTCCTTACAGCTCTCTTTGTTAAATAACTGCTTGAAAATATTTTGAAAGAAATTTATTTTCACACAAATAAAAAGTAAGATGACAGTAAGTCCCTGGCTTGTGAACATTTGAACTGTGAAAGTTCACAGCTTTGGATATGAATAGACTTCTAATGGCAAATGTGTGTACCGAAGATGTGTATGAGTCGTGACAGCAGCTCACACGCGTGCTGGATACTGTCGCAGCTGTGCTGCCCAGAGCTCCCTGCGCAGTGCGCAGTGCGCAGCAGCTCAGTGCTCAGGCAGAGCGCAGGATGTCTGGAAGCAGGAGGAAGAGCAGTGGTGATGTGAAGGGGACGCTGGGAAGCACAAATCGGTAACCATGGGAACAAAAGCGGAAGTAGTTGAGAGGCTGGACCAAGGAGAAAAGATGATACATGCTGTTAGCTCTTATAACATGAATCATTCAACACTGTCACAGATCTCAAAAACAAGGACGAGGGGCCCAGTGGGATGGCTTAGTAGTCTAAGGCGCCTGCTTGGGAGCTTGGGCGGCTTCAGGGACTGCGGTTCAATCCCCAGCACCACATGCTGCGCCAGCCCTGCCCTTGGGGTGGGCTGAGCCAGCCATAAAAAAATGAGTGAATAAACAAAGGAGCTGAAAGAAGAAAAAAAATAAATAAATAAAAATTAAAAACAAGGACGAGATCATGGAACATGTGAAGTCTGGAATTCCAATCAAGTGAATAAGAATATTTACAAACCACGGTAAGGAGATAGAACAGGTAGAGAAACTTCTGTGTGTGTGGATGCAGGGTCAACACCAGCATTGAGTTCCACTAAGCTTGCTGCTTATTCAAAAATAATAATAAAATAAAAAAGCCAAAAGCTTGTTTGAGGACTTTAAGAAAAACTGGATGAATGATGTTTATCTTCTACTGCCTGCCAATGATGGTTTAACAGATTCAAGAGCGGAGCCAACTTTCAGAAGGTAAAAGGGGACTGGCAAGATACCTCAGCAGACTAAGAACCTGCTTAGGCAAGCACATTGGGACCAGGATTTGGTCCCCAGCACTACATGTCTCTCCCCCCGCACCCGAGCCATGCTGAACTAGCTACTGAGACCAGCATGGTGGTGCATGCCTGTAATCCCATCAATGGGGAGGTTGAAAACAGGAAAATCACTAGGAGTCTGAGCTGTGTAGTGAGATCCTGTACCCAATACATAAAAAAAAAAAAAAAAGCAGAAGGTAAAAGGAAGTGATAAGCTTCAGGTAAAGGTCTCACACCTGCCCAAAAAGTTCCAGCAACACCTGCAGAAACTACTGAGGAAGGTGCTTATTAACTTTGAAGGGTTTCCACGTGAATGAGACAGGACTGTACTCAAAGGGGATGCAAGAATGAAGTTACGTAAGTACAGGGAAAAAGTTTGCGCCAGGCGTCAAAGGAAGACTTGCTCTGTTGGTTGGTGGCAGTGCGTTGGCCATTGCCTCTCTTAGTAGGCCATTTAGAGAGTGGAAGAGTCCTCAGACACATAGCCAGAAGCTCACTACCTATTGTGTGGAGGAGTAAGTAGAAATCCTGTGTCACAAAAGTCATTTTCCATAACTAGTTTTTCTGTCACTTTACCCAGTGATAAAGAAACATGGTTTGGAGAAAGATAGTCCATTAAACATTCTTTTGTTGTTCATCAGTGTTTCAGGTCACCCCCAATTCATGGATGATATTTTGTCCCCGTGTCAAAGTAGTGCATCTGCCACCAAATACTATGGCACGTGTCCAACCTATGTACCAAGGAGTTATTGTGACTTTGAAGAAACGTTATCCACATTACACTTTTTGCTAGGTGGTGAAAGCCATTTAGAAGGACTCTAACACCCATAAGGATGTACCAACTTTGTTGTAAGCTATTGGCCATCACCATGACCGGGCTTTGGAAGAACCTTTGTCTGCAATTTATTGATGAAGTTCATGAACTCAAGGAAGTGGGTGAGGGGCCTAAAAAGTTTTTCAACAGTGACCCTTAGCAAGGTGCTCATGCTAGATCTACCAGGCAATATCCCTGAACTCTTTGCTGTGCAATATGAGGAGCTTACTAATGAGAACATGATGGGATGAGAGGTCCCAGTAAAAAATGAAGAGAGTGGAGAGAAAGATGCAACTGAAGAACGAGAGGTCCATGACACAGGAGAGGGCAGGGGTACCTTCTTTCCTTGAAGCATCACTGTTACCTTTTCAAACACGAGATGCCAAAGCAGAATGGGTACAAATACAGCAGCTATCCAGAAGGCCATTCAGTCAGTGCTACGGAGACACCAGTGATGAGAAAAATGAATAAATAAATAAATAAATAAATAAATAAATAAATAAATAAATAGAGCTACTAATTAAACATCACCGGATTTTTTTTTTTTTTTTTTTTTTTTTTTAAAGAAAGGCCAGCAAGACAGCTTAGCAGACTGAGAGCCTACTTACGCAACTACAGGGACTGGGACACCACATGCCACTTCAGCCCTGCCCTCAGGGCGTGCTGAGCTGGTGACTGAGTCTGAGCGTCCTGTGATCCTAGTGCTGGGGAGGCTGAAAACAGGAGGATCACTATGAGTCAGAGCCACATAGTGCGACGCTGTACCAAATGCAACAAACAGAAATAGGCAGAATGAAGCCATCAAAATTATTATTTGCAAATGGCTGGGGAATATACAGAGTTATTGGAAAAATACTAATTAAGGAAGCTGCTTATCTACTTCAATAATTTTCCACATTTACTTAGTTTAAAATACACAGAAGTATGGTTGTTCCCAATGGAGTATAGATAAAGCTTTGGCTAAAGTAGATTCTGCCTCAATGGATTATTAATTTCACTTTTATAAAATTTTGCACTAAGCAAGACAAAAGCCACATAAAATATTCTTTGTCAGTTATCAATCACCGTGTTCCTTATTTGTCCCCATAAGTATGAGCTGTAAATAGCCAGGGGAAGTTGGGAGAGTCTCGTAGCTTTACTCTAAAGGTCACCCAAGAAGTCATTTTACTGAACAAATCTGTGCATTTGTCATGCTGATGCATTTCCAAAACAGTCTTCATGCCCATCCTATCTCTCCTTTGCCTCCTTGCAACGAAGTTTTATCACGAAGAGACTATTATACACATATTGAGGAGTCTGACATCAATGACAAAACCTTACGTCCATGACAAAACTAGGAAACTAACCTGACCAGTCTTGAAGATAAACATGTACGTCTGAATTTGACAATTCCCAATACTGAAATAAGTTTTTTTTTTTTTTTTTTTTTTTTTGTCAGAGTAAAGGGCCAATGAAAACAAAGAGAAACTAATAAAGAATTAAATATATGTAGGTAAAAAAATTACAAGTATGTTATTGACATACAAATATATGTGTGGGTTATTCTCTAGTGTTAATTGGATAAACTACATGTTTATTTACTACCACAAGTACTTTACACATTTTCTTTCTTTCTTTCTTTCTTTCTTTCTTTCTTTCTTTCTTTCTTTCTTTCTTTCTTTCTTTCTTTTTTTCTTTCTTTCTTTCTTTCTTTTTCTTTTTACTTTTAGGGAAGGATCTACAGGGTGTTCAGGGTATCACTACTAGGTTGGACTCGTAATGATCCGCCTGTTTACAGCCTCCCAAGAGCTGAGATAACAGGTGCATGCCACCACTCTCAGTCTCAACTGCAGTCCCCACACACTCTGGGGTCAGAGCTAGAATGGTAGGTCCAGGGATTGAACCCCTGGCCCCTGAACCTGCTTATAGGTGCTTTAATCCCTTGAGCTATTTGGCTGGCCCTACTTTAGATGTTTTCTTCAATATATACTAAAGAGATATTGTTTTAATGATGATTTTATTTTTGCTACTCTTTTACACACCTTTTCTGTCTAAAATAGGGTACAGTCTATAATTAAGTTATAGCAGCATATGAGTACTATCAATAGCCTTTGGAAAAACAATCACTAAAATCTTTATCAAAAATTATGTTATAAATGTTTTATGGAGTTGAAAATACAAAAATATCCCCGTAAGGTATGAGAGTGTCTCTGTGGAAATTAGCCCCCATAGTATAAAGCTAACCTATTCAGCATGAAACCTTTGAAAATCACTACTGCTTGGTATGAACACTCTCTGAACTTAGAACGCCCTTCTTGTAAGCTACTCACATCTACACTCTTGAACTTTCCGCCTCTAAAGAAGTTTTATGTGTTGGCTCTTAAGTGTCTCCTATGAGTCTGTGTGATGAAGGCCTGTTTCCAGCGCAACATTGCTGGGGACTGTGATTTGTGCTGATGACTGCATTATGAAGGATCTGGCACCACTGACGGATTCATAAATTAATGGCTGTCAGGCTATGGCAGAAACCTTAGGGTGCAAGGCTGAGGTGGAGATTATAATGTATCCTTAGGCCCTCTCTGCCATGTTTCCTGGCTACTTGTTGTGGGCAGCTGTCTTCTGCCTTGTACCTCCACTGTAGCATACAGAAACTGGCAAACCCACAAAACAAAATAAGTCCTTCCTCTTGGGATGCTTTTCACAATAATTCAAAGCTAAGCAAGGTATATGCAGACACACACACACACACACACACACACACACACACACACACACACACACACGAAAGTGGTTCTTAGAAGTGGAGCCATAGCTGTTACATGGTCTAAGCTACGTGTATCTAAAGATTAGGCTTTATGGGAGCACTTAGGAAAAGTTGGAATAACAGGCAAGATGAAGAATTCTGGAGGTGAAGATGAGAGAGAAATTCTAGTGAGAACTAAGACCAAAGGACTAGTCAGAACAGAGGAAGCAAGGCCAGCTCTGAGATATCCAATGGAAATAAAGACTCTGGGAAATTAGACTAGAGGCCATCATGCTATATTGCAGTGAGAAACTTGTCTCTACTTCTTCTATGTCCCAAGGCTTTGTGGAGGGCTAACTTTTAAGGTGGATGAATTAATCTGGTGGAGAAAATTTCTTGGCAATACAGCAGGTAATGTCATGGTCTCTGGTGGCCAGATTTATAGTGAGAATCAGGTACAATAGCCAAGCCAAAGGATTTGAAAGCTTTGTTTGATCAAGAAAGGATCACATTGATAGTTTTGCCCAAGGAAGAGGAAGGTGGTAAAAAAGTTAACACTGTTAAAAAGAATCCAATTACTTTTCTGAGAGACTGAATGAAAGATGTCCTCAGAGATCAAGAAGATAGAACATTTCTCAGGCTCAGTAGTACAAAATAATAAATTAATTTAAAAGATTTCACACTGAGAAGAGTGTCACAGAGGATTCGGTTCAGAAAGCTCAGAAGACCAAGCAGTATGTGAGTCGTAGTCCTGAAAGCATCACCTGAAAGGGAGAATAATCCAAGCTGTGAGAATTAATCTAATGCTGCAGTGTAGACTTCCAGAACTTAGCTATACCAGGAACAGGGAATGCCTTCCAGGGGGAAGCTGTAGGCACTATTGGGAGCAAGCAGAGCAAGCCCAAAAGTGTAATTATGTGGCTTCAGCCATCGGGTGTCTAAACCCCTTAGATTTCACACCTTGCCACCATATACTTAGAGGAGGGACCGATAACTTCAGCAGTTAATGTTTTCTGTACTGAGTTTTGGTCTTGCTTTGGTTTGGTCCTAAAGTTCTTCATCTTTCCATTAGTAATGAGAATATTCATTTTATGTCATTGTCTCTTGAAACTATGTAA
>PVJA010010982.1:44037-55950 GCA_004027025.1 Myocastor coypus
TTTTTTTTTTTTTTTTTTTTTTTTTTTTTTTTTTTTTTTTTTTTTTTTTTTTTTTTTTTTTTTTTTTTTTTTTTTTTTTTTTTTTTTTTTTTTTTTTTTTTTTTTTTTTTTTTTTTTTTTTTTTTTTTTTTTTTTTTTTTTTTTTTTTTTTTTTTTTTTTTTTTTTTTTTTTTTTTTTTTTTTGGTCTTTTTGAGACAGAGTCTTGCTATGCAGTTGAGGCTGGCCTTGAGCTCACTTTTGTAGCCCAGGCTGGTCTCGAACTCACACCAATCCTCCTGTCTCAGCCTCCCAAGTGCTGGGATTACAGGCGTGAGCCACCATGCCCGGCTCGAAACTACGTAACTTGTTATGTTCTGCTTCTTTGGTTGTTTTCAACAGGGGCTGTCTGCTAAATTCCCCTTGGAATCTCAGAGGACATTTTTGAGTAAGATTTTTGAGGAACAATGGCTGTTAGGACTTAGGAGACTCCTGGAGTTGGCCTGAATGAATTTGGCTTTGTGAGACTAACATGAGCCTTTGGAGACCAGGAACAGAATATTATGGTCTGGATCTTAGTTGTCCCCCAGAGGTTTGTATGTCAAGAGCACAGTCCTCAGCTGATAGCACTGCTGGGATGTGGAGAAAACTGTATGAGGCAATGAGGGAAGAGAGAGGACAAGAGACCATGGGATGAAACCCCTGAAAATGTCAGCTAAAACACAATCCTTTCTCTTCATATATTGATTTCTGTAAGTGCTTTGTTGCAGGGATGGAAATCTGATATAGAGCCAGTGATTTCAAAGACTTAATGATCAGTCAAATGGGAGGAGATGAAAAGTGAGAGGTATTTGAAATAAATTCTAAGGTTTTGGTTTATGTATCTGAAGGGTGATGTCGTTATATGTAAGAGTGGAAGTATATTGTGATTTGGAAGGAAGATATTCTACCAAATCTTACATATAAGGAAACTTTAAATTTTTTGATATTCAAGTAAATATATGGGTAGGCAGTTGAATTTGTGACCCAGAGAGAAGGCCCTGTTGGAACTGTAAAGATGGAATTATATAGATGCTATTTAAGAACACGTGCCTGGTTGCTGAGTGCGGGTCAGACAGAAGGCACATGCATCTTGGAAAATTGTAACATTAAATAACCAAGTAGGAAAGAATAGATATTAAAGGAAATCAATAAAATGACAAAACTACAGCTGGAAAGTGAGACTATGGCGGGGTAGAAATCAAGAAGGGAACAGGATAGCTTGAGAGACAATATAAGCACTGCAGTGGTCACTGGGTCAAATGCTGAGGATAGATCCAATAAGATGATAGAAAAATGTTCTTTGTCTGTGGTAGCACAGGGACCAGTGACGCCTTCATTAGTTGTTTTCATCATAGAAAAGAGAGAAAGCCAGTGTGGAGTAGAAGGAAGAGTGACTGGAGCTTAGGAAATGTAGAAAATAGTTATGAGGACTTTTTTTCCCTAAAGGTTCAAGATACGTAGGAAAGAGCATGTTGATAAGTCATAGCAAATGGGAAGTCAAGGAAACAATAATTAGCAATATAAGCACCCTCGGAATACAAAAGTGGAGATATTCTGAGTATAGACCACGGGACAGCACTTAGCTGAGAGACTCATTTCTTCCAGCATAACAAGAGAGAAAAATAGATGCTGGCATAAGTAGGTTTGCAGGTTTGTTGTGTATTTTGTGGGCGCAATTTCAAAGAGTGCCTGTTGGATGGTTTCCATTTTCTCTGTTTACTATTGTTTCCCTTCAGATCAGCTTGTCTCCCTTTTAAGATTTAGAGTGAAGTTGTTTTTTGATTACCATATGCACCTATAAATAGCTAAAGCTACTGTCTTTGGTATTTAAACTATTTTAATGATTAAATAATTTTCTTATACAACATTAGCCTGAAGCCTTAGGGTAAAGGTGGTATGCTAAAATCAATAGTAAAGGCTAGTTCTAGTTCTAGTTTAATGGAAAGGATCAATATGTTGTAAAAGAGCTTTTGAAAGTGGAATGTTTACATTGGAAAAGAGAATTTTACTTGAAGCAAAAAAATCATGATCTGAAAAATGTCATTTAAATGTGATATATTTTAATTATTTTATATTTATGTACCTTGATAAAGGCATGAATATACATTTTAATATAACAACACAGTTTCCAATCTTTTTATTATGCTTATTTTGTAAAATGTTCCCTCCTGGTTTACTCTCTTACTTTTTATTGTGTTTCTTTGAACCAGTACTGCTACAGTATCCTTGTAATAAAACCCTTTTGTACTTGTGTAATTGAGAGAAAATGTGTATGTATCCATAGAGCAATCTAGACAAAAGATACTATGACATTTCTCATAAGAGAGGTTTCCAAAATGTATATATAATTTTTATTTTAATAGACTTTATCAAGCCGTATATACAAACATAAATGTAAAACTTGATTATTTTACCTAGAAATTCATCAGTGAATTTATCCAACACCTCCATTAGATGAAGCTGAAATTCTTCAAAGGAAATATTGAGGAAGATATTGATATACAAAGCTTTTTATTTTTATGTATTTAGGACAGGATCTACTGTGTCTATAGGGTCTCACTACAGAGATCTGATTCATAGTGAGTCTCCTGTTTTCAGCCTCCAAAAGTGTTGGGATTACAGGAGAGCGTCACCACACCCAGTCTCAAATCCCAGTCTCAGTACACTCTGAGGATGGGCGTGGTAGTGCAAGCCAGGGATCGAACCCTGGCCACTTTGTCTGCCTAAGCAGGTGATAAAGCTTAGTATTTAAATATTGTAAAGAACGGAGATCCCTAGATGACTTGCAGACTGTTTGTGTAAAGCTGGGTTAGTAGAGCTGTGAGATCCACTCCCACAGTCGAGGATGAGGGTTCCTCCTCATCCTCAAGACAAGGGGCTCGGGGACAATAGTTGAGAGATAGGACATAGCATTTCCAGGTGAGACATGGAGTACACAAACTGAACTTAAGTTTCATATATATATCTTCTGTTTAACTGAAACTCAAATTTGACTGGAAGGTTTACAGTTTTGTTTGTGAAATCTGACAACGTTAATTGACAAATCTGACATCTGTAGTCTGAGTCACGCAAACACCTGGGAGATAGATCTAAGCAGCAAGGGGCAAATCGGGAGAGGGAACAGGTAAGATGAACCCTTGCCTTCAGCATTTGTCTGAGCAGAGGATGGTGTCTGCCTTCCCAGGCCTCAGGGATGGGAGACACGTGTGTGATCTGGGTCAGGCTGCTCTGGTGCGGAGCTTTCTATTAATGCAACTGCTCCCCGAGCTGTGCACCTGAGTTCATTGGAGAAGCCGGAGGCAGAACACAGATGGCCAGAAGTAACTTTTGAAGGGACTTGAAGCTGCCAGGGATTTGTATGAGGAAGAGCTTCAAAAAGCCTGCAGTAGGGTCTGAATTGCAGGAAGAGAAAGGTGAAGGGTTAGGGGCAGTAGGCTGCTGGGGAAATAGCGCTAAAGACGATTATTTCAAGAAGTGGAAAAGTGTTCAGGTACAGGACAAAAGTAAAACAGAAAGATTAACATAACAATCTATAGTGGCAGGTAAGGGAAGAATCAAAACTGGCAGTATGGTTTGGACTTGAAAGAATGGAGAGTTTCATTTAAAGACAGAGGAGACCTAAATACCTACCTGGGATGCCGAGTCAAATAAAACTTGAACTACAGACTTAAATTGTCCTAGCTTACTATCAGTAAACGTATTCACAAATAGACCTGACATTCTATCTATAAAACTTTAAAATATTTTGCAAACTCATTTTTAAAAAAGAACAGGTTACTCAGGAACATAAACGCAACAGTCTTGTTCTTCTCATTTTCTGGAACGTTCTGTGGTCTTTAGTTCCCATTCAGCGGGCAAAGCAAGAGTTTTAGTATACTGCTTTTTTTCTGGCAGAGTAGACTTGGATTTGAAATTGGATTTTCTTGAACAAGTTTATATTAAGTCATGTATCACAGCATGAATTCAAAGGCTTTGAGAGATCAATTAGCAGCATACTAAATATGATGAGAGATTTATTTCTCTTCTCTCTGAAAGTCAGTTCATATTTAATCAAATTTTACAAGTTTGATTAGTCACCATCCTCACAAATTTTATCTGGGATTCAAGGTGACTGCTCCACTTTTTACTAATTCTCAGGCGTGGGAAGAAAGAAAAATAATTAGTAATTTCATTTTAAGAATTGCATCTGAGCTGAGTATGATAACACATGGCTGTCATCCCAGCACTGAGAAGGCCGAAGCAGTAAAATCGGTGTCAGTTCCAGGCCGGCTGGAATGACATTATGAGATTCAACCTAAAATACATACATACATACATACATACATACATACATACATACATATATACATTCATATATACATATTAAAGAGAAATTTAAAAAGGACGAAAAAGAAAAAGGAACGAGACCTGAGAGGTGCTCTGGTATTTCTTGTCAAACCCTGATCACATGGTTTGGGTGATCATCCCTGGAAAAGTTTAGGGCAGGAATTATTTGTTTTTGAAGTGAAGAAATCTTGTCCTATGTGGGAAACCTCAGTTATACCTGTATTTGATGTAGTGTATAACATTCTTTTGATTAACATTTTATATGGCTTTTCCTATCATTTGTTCATCATTATCCTCTCATTACTTATAAATCTTCTGATAAAATTTAATAGGTAATAAATGTACACATAAAATGTATAGCACTGGGGCCAGCCAGATAGCTCAGCAGACTAAAGCGCCTGCTTAGGCAGAGCACAATGGCTGGAGTTTGATTCCTGGCGTGCCATGCTGGTCTCACTCCTAAGGGGTACTGAGACAGGGACTGAGACTGGGCGTGGTGGTGCGTGGTTGTAATCCCAGTGCTTGGGAGGCTGAAAACTATGAATCTGATGTACATAGTGAGACCCTATGACTCCGTACTAAATCTACTAAAAAAAAAAAAAAGTATAACATGAAAATCTCAGGGCACTCAAGGCTAGGAGGCTAGGCCAATGCTCTTTGTGTTAGGCCTGAGAATAGTATGAAGCAAAGTCATTAATCTAAATTAAAGAGTTCTTAGCTTTATTTAAATTGATCATTTTTCCATTTGGTAGAGTAGATGCCATATGTTAATTGCGAGAGACAATTTCTGTCGGTCTGAAATCTTTCTTTCTACACTGGTGCTTACATGGTTTAATACGCATGGGAGGTTTTCCATATTTAGTTAGGGTAGTTGAAGTGCATGAGAGGTGCTCAGCTGGTCCTGGGGTTTATAACACTGCAGAGCAAAGAGAGCTAAGATGATAAGAGATGAAGGCAAGTATTCAGTTTTCACAGCACTATTTCTTACTCTGTTGTTCAGCTGAGCCATCTGAAAAGTCTTGTTCTGAGGAAAAGATGAATCAGTTATATGCAAATGAAAACATCTAAATTTGGCACAAATAATACCGCTCAGAAACCTTGACTCTCGCATGATTTCTAGAGATTTTATTTTTTGAATCCTGACAAAGAATAGAAAATATCTGGATGTTTTAGACTATAAATAAAATAACGAGTGTGTGTACTTAAGAAGACACATATATTTATTGTATCCTTAAACAGGGGTCCCAGACTGATGATGGTGATGGCAGTGGGGAACAGGAGGCCTTTTAATTGGTGTGGACTAGGAGCAAGTGCTCATGTTGGATAATTTCCAATGTGACTTGTGTGTCACACATGAAGAAACATAACGTACGTATGAGTCACCAGGACATCGCTGAAAGGAAGATTCTGATTTAGTGCCTAAGTGATGATGAGGCACTTGGCAAACTCTGCGGTGACATTGTACAGATACACTTGCAGGAGTACCAGGGTAACACCACTAAAGCCCACTGAGCCCCCAGCTTCACTGTGGGTTGATTTCTATTTCCTTGGAATGAGCTATGTAACTCCCTCAGTGCTCAACTTCATGACTCAAGTTAGTCTCAGTGAGCATGAGAGTGTTTCCTATTTCTGTCCTGCTTTTCTTCCCAGCCACCTAGCTAGAGTGCCTGATGTTTTGGCCAATGACACACAGGCAATAGTGTTATCACTTAGCTGTGCACGTGGATGCTTTCGCTATTTGCTGAGATTACTGGCAACAGCTCAATGCATGGTTGACTCTGAGCCCTGCACCCCCAGAACCGAGCACTCAGGAACTTCTTGGTGAATGTGTGGCATGGGAATAAACTAATTGATCTGATGGGGGCTTTATTATATTGGCCCAGTCTGGTCGACCTTGTGTTGTACAAGCATGGAATGGGAAAAGTATATATATATAATTTTTATTGCTTTTTTGCCAGACATATAATCTGTTTTTGGCATTTTCTCTACATGTATTTCATAATAGTACAATTTAAAACACTGAAAAGTATATGTCTTTTGTTTTTTGTCCCCTCCTTAGATCTTATAAAATTATATTGATTCAAAACTGTACCACTTTCATTGAAAGGAAATATAGCATCTGTCCAGAACTTCCTTGTCCATACTCATGACTACTTTCTAGGTAGCTGGAGCTTTTCTATGGAATTCTAATCGGCAGGGTGATATGTAACACAGTGACTGATTGGTAAGCACAAAAGCCAAGGAAGCAGAGACGCTCACTGAATGGACACTTAGTCACCAGGATGGCTATCTGCTATTTGGAATATTGCATTTTTAATTCTGAGTGTCTTTGCACACTGGAAGAATGGCAAATTTGCTATTCCTCTGCACACCAATTGGAATTTGGCATGGCTGTGGTGAAGACTTTTCTATTTTTGAGCTCCTTGTTCTGTTAATATTTCATCTACGCAAAAAAGAAAAGTGTTCACCAGCATTTCTTTGACCTTTTTGCTGAGTTATAATTTAAGTGTCTGGTATTTCTTTTTTCCATTCACCCTTCACCCTGGTCTGTAATCCATTTGACAATAAGAATCACCAACTAATCAGACTACAGACAATTTATAAGTAGTGTTTAATCCAGCCTTCCTTTGTAACTGTTCCCCATCGTCTCTCAGAGTCTCTCTTTTTGCATTTATGTTCCAATATTCTATTTTCTAAGAACAGTTTTTCCCAGTTATCTTTGATGACACTTATATTTGTTAATATACATAATCTTTGAAATCTGAGAGTACTATTGTGCAGGCATGTATTCATTCATTCATTCATTCATTCAGTAGATATCCATTGTAGTCTTCTATTTCTAGTTACATAGTATGGAAATAAAAACATTTCACCCTTTCTAAAGCATACAGTCTAGAAGGTACCCATTGACAATACATGGGGAAATACAAGCAATGTCATAGAAAAAAAAATAACAGGTCTAAAAGGAAGAACACAGATGAAGAGTTTTGTTATGGGTTGTTTGTCGTTGTCCCCTGAAAGCTTTATGCAGTTATTGGGACTGGATTCCAGACTTGGTGATTAATTCATGATGTAATCTGGAGATTATGCGTGTGAGTGCTATGCCCACCCTGGGACAGTGCATAAAATGTAAGGAGGGGAAAGAGGCTGCCGGCTGCCACTGCTGCTGCTCCCCTTTTTGCTTCTTTGCTGCTTTCCACCACCATGAGCTGCCATCCTCTTTCATGCGTCTCTCTGCCTTGGAGCTGGCTGAGTGTGGACTGGAATCTCCATTAACTGTGAGATAAATAAACCTTCCTCCCTTGATTTTTGTGTTGGGTATTTTGTCCCAGCAATGGCAAAAAGTAACTGAGACAGGTTTCCTGATCACATGATGTTTAAGTAGAAACCCTATAGAGATAGTAATAAAATTTATGCAGCATCTGGGCAAGAGCTTCAGGTAGCTTAACAGCCAACCTGTCAACAAAAGCCAAGGTTTTTGAAGGATTTTCCAACTTCCCATTCTGCATTGTGCATTGTGGGAGTCAGTAAACACTGACAGATACAAAATATGAGAAGGCAGGCCGGGCATGGTGGCGCACGCCTGTAATCCCAGCACTCAGGAGGCTGAGGCAGTAGGATTGGTGTGAGTTCGAGACCAGCCTGGGCTACAAAAGTGAGCTCAGGACCAGCCTCAACTGCATAGCGAGACCCTGTCTCAAAAAAGACAAAAAAAAAATATGAGAAGGTAGAGGACAAAAAGAAGGCTTTTGAATTAGTCCTGGATATGAAATATTTCATCTTTTCCTCATTGCATTGACCTGAACTGGACCATACTTAAGTTCAGAGAAGCTGATAGACACCATCCAGCTTGGTGCTTATTTGAAAAAGATTAACGATTTGATAAGTAGATGAGTAGTGTCTATCTTAATACAATATATATTTAGAACTTTATATTACTTTTAGTTTGCTATTCATGAATATATCTGATACATAGAATTCTTATAATATTTTGACACTGCTATCTATTGAGATATCACATTATTTTCATAAAAAAGAATGCTTTGCCATATAAACAATGAATTGACAGGATTATGATTCCCCTGGACTGAAATTTATATAAATGGCAGTCAAGTTTCGTGAAACTTGGGGTGCTGTTCACATATCTGTCTTGATTGTCTCTTAGTAGTAAAGCAAAGCCAACTTGATGTACACTTTGACTCCTGTAAAAGGGAATGAAAAAAAAAAGGAATGAAAATAATATCTTTCTCATAGGACTGTTGTAGAGTTGGAGTTAATACCTCTCAAGCACTTGGACCATCTAGAACACAGGAAACTCTGTTATGCCTTGTGTCTAAATCTCCCCTTAAAGGCTCATGCAGTAATAGGGGGAACTTTTCAGAGGCTATTGGATCGAGAGAGTACATGGTGCCGAGATCAAAGGTGTGCGATTACAACAGTCCACTGATTAGTTTGGCATAGTCATGACTAGGATTAAATGTGAGGGCGCTACACCCACCCTAGGGTGGGTAGCATACATAGAATATAGTAGGAGACAGTAAAGAAAGACGCCTAGTGTGCCAGCACATGCCTGCTCCTCTTGGGCCATGTATCCACTGTGATGCGCTTCTGCCAGGCCACCATGGTTGGAGACAGATGAATATGCTCTGACATCGCTACAAATTGTGAGTCAACATAAAGCTCTTTTGACTTGGAGTGTATGACAAAACTAAGACATTCTCTGTAAATTGTTTCGATTAATGCTTAATTTTTCCGAACATTTATGATAATGGACCACAAAACTTGCAGAGAATGATCATGCTTTATCCTTGTGTGAGCCAAGGTTTTTGTTACTGTGTAATGTAATATATTTAATAAGGAAGATACAGTAGTGTTTCAAAACATGGCATGTGTATTAGTGCTGATATATTTCTATTATCTATCATGCGTATTATTAGTGGAAATATAACAGGAAAAAAATCTCGAAGGGAGAAAATGACATTGTGTTACACAATTTGCCATTTATGTACTTCTCATAGATTTTGACTCTGGTTACATATCTAAGAGAATCTCATGTACTTACGAACAACAAACATATACAAAATCATTCATAACACTGCCTAAAGGGCCAGAGAGATAGCTCAGTAGAATAAGCACTGGCCTGGCAAGTGCAGGATCCTAAGTTCAATCCACAGTACTGTACTGAAAAAAGAAAAAAAAAAAACCCACATCACTGCATAAAACAAATTCCAAAACAGCATGAATAAATGCTGACAGAAACACAGTAAATGAATTTTGTTGTACATGGAGTAGAGAAAGATACAGATTCAGCAGTAATAGTTTCAAGTGTTGTTTATTCTCCCTTAAAACTTTATCCATAGTGACTTCATTTTCGTGGATGGGAGCATGATGATGAGATTCAGCTAGCTAGCAGCGCTAGTAAACTTTAAAACTGTAAATGTTGATTGTGGGAACTTTGTTTTTTTAAAACATTTTTTTTATTTTTATTTTATTTATTTTTTCTCGTTTCAGAACTTTTGTTTGTTTGTTTATTTATTTTTATGACTGGCTTAGCCTGCCCTGAGGGCAGGGCTGGTGCAGCATGTGGTGCCGGGATCAAACTGCGGTCCCTGCAGTTGCCCAAGCTTTCCTAAGCAGGCGCTTTTAGATCACTGAGCCATCTTGCCGGGCCCGGATTGTGGGCACTTTGAATCTACCAGTCTGCTTGGAAATACATTCCTGTGAGTGTTGTTACCCTGAACTGACAACTCCTAATGGACAGTGCCTATTGCTGATCATCTACAGGACTGACACTGTTAAATAATCGGTTTCATGGAAATCGATAAGCTGACTAGCTGCATACATGTTCACAGAGAAAGCAGCCCAATGGCGGCATGTCAGTTTCTGGTTTAAATGGTCAACTCACAGGCTTGTGGCCTATAAAGTAGTCTTGTAAGCCTCTATACTTTAAGGTGATTTCTTGTACTCTCTCAAAAGAAAAAAAATACCTAAATGAAATTAATGAAAACTTCAAACTGTTCCCTGCATACTGCACCAGCCCCAACCCCAGGGCACGCTGAGCCAGCCGCTGAGTCTGGACATGGTGCTACACACCTGTAGTGCCAATGCTGGGGAGGCTGAGAACAGGAGAATCACTAAGAGTGGAATTTGTGTAGTGAGACCTTGTACCAAATACACATATGGAAAAAAAAAATACATAAACATTTCAAAATGTAAGTATGACAACACTGGAGTGTTTACTTTTTCTTTCTCAGAGAGGTTTTGGCTTTGTAGGTGACAATGGCCTTACATGCACCAGGCAGTCCATGCTGAATTCGAACTCATGATAGTCTTCCTGAGTGCAGGTATCACAGGCATGCGCCACCTCACTCACCCTTAAATATTTTCCTATTTGCAACTATCTTTTTCTTTTCTACATACAAATTGTGTAACAAAAGACATAATTGAATAATGCATACACATCTGTATATTTTGATTTACTTAGATTACATGTCATTAAGTTCTCCAAAAATATACTTAAAGACTGGTAATAATTCATAATAGCAGATAATGAATTTCATGGGTCTTATTTCGTTTGCATTTAAGTAATTTATAATTTTACCATTGATAATTACAAATGAGAAACTTTGTATAGTTCTCTAAGCCCTTGAGACAGCAAACATTTCTTCAAATTGATCTAACAAAACTTTCATAAATATGTGTAAAAGTTGTAAACATCTTTTGCTACTTATATTTCAAATGAAATAAAAACTTAAGTTACACCAAAACTCGGAGATTCTTTTCTTTATTGAATATTTGCAAGCATTTGGAACTAATGCGTTTCTTAGTTTTGACAAGTTGACAGAAAAAACGATATGTCACTATTATTTTAATTGCTATGTTTCCAGTGCAACCTGCAACTTTATTCATGAGTCATTCATATTTTCATTTCTCTGAATTTTTTTTCATACATTTTCACTACTCTTTCTTCTGACAGTTTGTAATAGAGTTGATTAGGTTCTACATTTCTTAATTACAATCACATTCTAGTACTAACTGAAGACTGCACTCTTTTCACCCTGATTGTACTTGTACCTTAGCCTTATATATAAAAATTATATTTTATTGGTAGTTAACTTCTTCAGAGTGTTTGATAGTTCCTGTACTTGCATAATCAGTTTTAGTCCTTTAAATGTTCAAGAACAACTTGAGATGGTTCATTTTGGGTTGAATTTTAATAATTATTAAATTTATTTCCATAAGTTATTACATACTTATTTGTATAATTAAGGGTGATCTTATATTGTTTCTTCCCATATATCACTTTTCTATCTTACTAAAGCAAACAAATTTACAAAATTACTTAGAGGAAAGAGTTCTTAATTAAATTTTTCATATGATTCTATATAAAGTCTATCATTTTGCCTCATAACTTATTGATGATGAAATTAAATTAATGGCAAAACATGTGCTATTTGAAAATATTAACTGAATAAAATGAGTAGGTCATCACAAAATCAAGCTAAAATTTTATCTTGCTGAACTACCAGTCTCCAAACATGTACAAAATCTGTCATTCTTTTTTCTTT